>VDFB02323387.1:0-222943 GCA_007258455.2 Sequoia sempervirens | reverse complement strand
TATATATATATATACATTATATATACTATAATTAAAATAGTACATTATATGACAATGCATTGCTATTTAACATAGCATATATAAATTTAAACATTACTTTCATATATTAATAGGCATCACATTCATTATAGCATGGCACAATGTTTGATGAATAAAGTTTTGTGCATAAGTGTTTAGGGGGCCAATAAACTAAAAAGAATGCAACATTTAAAGCCTTGCTTTAAAAGGGAATACAATCAAGTTAGAAGCCACACATATTTCTAAATATGCAATTGAATTAAACTTCCTATCGTTGATAGAATAGTATAAGTAAGTACAATTAATAAATGAAGTTTCAAGTGCTAGAAAAACCCACGTGCTATGATAGGAGGATAAGCCTGGATGCATTTAACAATGCTTATTATAAGGTGTTGATCTGTTTTGTTAAGTTGCAAATTACAACACGTTATGGTTATCAATAGTGGAGCACGTATGAGTTTATAAGGTGTATGCAAATGCAAGGAAGGAATAAGTCTTAGAAGCATTCATTACAAAGTGATGTGCTGAGTCAAAGAATAAACTGCACTATAATGAAGGAGGTTGATTCATTGAAATGTGTCAATTTCTATGTCTTGGACCAAGTTGACTATGTGAAATGTAGCCAAATAGAGTCTAAATTATTCTTTTGTACAAACAACAAGCTTGATAATATGGAATGAGGTGAATAGTTGGTGCCATATTATGAATTCTATGTTTATTTTAGAAGTCTATTTAGCCTATTAGTCGATTTCCAAAATGAAGAATGTGCTTTATGAACTAGTCAAACTATTGTTGGCAAGCATTGGGTTGACCTATTGTCTAGCTTTGATGAGTATTGTGATACAAATCTGCCACCTTGTTAATATTAAGCTGAGTCGATGGTATTGGGTTGAGAAGTGTCATATCATGAGCCTTATTTGTAGCCTATAGATGTTGGTTTTTGGGTATAAATATGAGGCATTCTCACCTCATTTGGATACACTTCTTCTATGCATCATTACACTACTCCATTCTATTTCATTTTCATTGAGAGATTCTTGTTTTGCTGAGAGTTATTGTGAGGAAGCTTTAGTGAGAGAAATTGAGAGGGATTTGTTGCTAAGTTAATTTTAAGAGGGGGGCAAGCTTGAGATCCAGTCAGATGTTTGGAATAAGCGATTAATAGGAATGGGATTCTATTCTCTTCATGTTTTATCTTTTTACTAAAAGATTGATTGCCTTATGTTTTATTTGGAAACACATTAGATTGATTGAAATAGAGTAATGACCTATTTTCTTATAAAAGGAAAATAATTGTGAATGTTATAATTTCCTTATGAGTGTTGTACATACTCCATAGTAAGGAGTGAATGTTATCAATACTATTATATACTAGGATTGATGAAAGGGTGAATAACTTAAGGAATTTATTTAATACTCCTATATACCCTATATGGGAATTAAGATGATGTTTCTACACATAGATAGTTTATAGTACATGTATAATGTGAAATGTATCAATGCCATGAAGTGACTTGGCAAGGTTTAGCAATACATCAATGGTGATAGTATGAAAGATATGAAAGAATGAGACATCATATTGTTAGTCTATACTTGAATGATCACTTGATCATTACTACTGAATGAAACCCTAGGTTAAGAATTACCTACTGGGTTGGAATATTTACTTAATTACCCATTGGAACCAATAGGTTGAGAATAACCTACTTGGTCTAGTTTTTTTATTTTATCTTGATTAGAACACATAGGTTTAGATTAACCTATATGATCAGATTGATTGGTGATTATATTCAGGAATTAGGGTGTACCAAGGTTGAGACTCACCTATGTGATTAAGTTGATCACTTGAGTTTATGAAATTACTACTTGATTGGAGCCATAGGTGGGATTACCTATTGAGTTTGAGTTGTTACCTATTTGGTTGCTTTATACTCTTGATGTGAAGTCATATTGTTGACAAGATTCTACTCTTTGAATAACCCTTTTTACTAAGGAGATTACACTCTCGAGTAAAATCATTTATCAACATGATTATTCTTCGATTGAGGTCATTTAATAATAAGATTATACTCTTGATGAGAATCAATTATTTTCGTGATATATTCTTGAATGGAGTCAGTTATTTATGAATATTTGTTCTATGATAAGATGAAGCTTATGTAGTTATACTTTAGAAAGTTATTCCTAGGACTAGGTTGTCCATTGAAGGGAATGGCTTGTTAAGTTATGCAAAGTTAATTTGTAGACTATAAAAGCTCATATGTTATACTTGGGATTGAAATATCCATTGAAGGGGGTAACTTGTGCTTATGCTTTATTGGTAGAGATACCATTGTGTTTTGGGAAAAGGGGAATAGGTTATTTTTGAGGTTAATAATTACCTATGGAAGGAAATTTCCTAAGCATAGTATATGAATGGTTATAATCCAAATTGAGCTATGGTAGTGTATGTGAATAGGATGACTGTCACTTGAAGTACCGGGTGAGAATAATTTGACCAAAGTAGTGTAGTTTTCCATTGGTTGCACTGTTAATTCATTGTGTTCCTTTTATGCATTCTAGATTAGGATTTTCATACTTGTAGGTGTAGCTACCATATGATTAGGTTCTAGATTGTAGGGCATAACATTAAGATCAGAACGACTATTTTTATGGGATTTTATCAACCAATCTATTTGTCAAAGGGTAGGGCCATCTTACCATATGTGGCAGATGTGCGGGGGACTACATTTGAGTGATGCTTCTCCTCATTAGTTGGTGGTCAAGGTTTGCAGATGTTTGCGCCAATATTAGGGACAACTAGAGTGTATGCACAAGGGAATGGATACATCTAGAATGTATGTACTAATGCAATGAGGTCATGACTGGTTTGTATATCTATTTCCAAATGAAGCTCAAAAGAGTTGTGTATGTATCTTGTACCCATTTATATGGGAGGATGTATTTTTGAATGATAAACTTGAGTTTATTCAATATGAAATCTATGTTATGGAAATATTTGTGAAATTACAATGAAATGAAATTGAAGTTTGGAATAGTGTTTATTTCAAAGGTGTATGTAATTTACATTATCGATAAGAATTTTTTTCATTGCTATGTTACAACATCATGGATCATTCACTTGAGGTGAAAAAATTGAAATTTTACTAAGTAGAACACCAGGGTTGTTACACCTTCCATGTTATATTTTCATACCCTTTATAATATCTTTATTGTTATGAAAAAATATATAGGTGTTAGGTCTCAAAATCACTCCTCCACTTCCTAGAACCAAATCTCACTCACAAGGTGATCATTTCCATCATGCAAGTAAAATTATCATATCAATAAAATAATGGAGGACTCTAAGAAAACTTTATGAGAGTGGATCATATCTCCTACACTTCAAGATCAACTTAAAATAAAGAGGGTGTTACTAAGGGTATACCTTAACAAGTATTAAAATCACTTAAAAGGAGCAGTAAATAAAATTTGGGTAGCCAAACCCAACTTGTTGTTTTGGTACCAAATATTGTCACTAAACCAAAAATAATCGATTGCATCAAAACCCCTTATATAGTTGATATAAAAGTGCAAGCATAACCCACATGAGATAGGTTCATTCGAGGCTCACTGTATATAGATCCCTAGTTATGATATGAGGTCATGGATGCATAGAAGTTAATCCTATACCTACACTATTGCATTGTGTTTTGGTGGTGTGAGATTGGAATATTGTCTAGTGCCTATCTTGGGAAATAGAGTCACACCATTGAGAAGAGAACAAGTAGGAAAATAAGAACATGCAACTACACATTAACATATAACAATTAACACAATATTTCAATAGAGCATACTTAGTAACCCAAACACAATTTAATATATTCATTCATAAAGTGAGAAAGATCATTACGAGCCTTGCAATATTTTCAAAATGTTATTTTTTCATCTAACTCAACACTAAATTCCTATCAAAAAGTGTGGCAAGGGAAATCTCTATTTGCATCTAAGAACCCTCCTAAATACATATGTAGTGTGATGAAGATAATTTTCAACACAAAATCTCATTAAAATGTTAGTCTTCTTTGATTTCAATGACTTCTATCAATCAAGGAAAGTAGATCTGAGTGGTAAGTTGTGGCACTTGTCATTTATCACTTGTTTTTATCCATTTTCCTTTTCCTAATCGAGGGTAAGCACTCTTTACATCATGATAGTCATTGTGGAGGTTGAAACACCAAAACAAGGTTTCACTTAGGCTTGAACCTATATGAATTAACCATTTCTCCCCTCTCTTGTGAGCAAGTGGTAGTCTAAAGTGGATTTGGGAGAAGATTGAAGTCCTAATTACAAGATCAAGCATTCAAGTCTCCTGCTTCAATAAACTAGGGAAAGAACATTTATACGTCAATAGATGAAGTTTTGAATCTGGATCCAATGGGAAAGAACCTACAATTTGTGACCTTTTGAGACATGTTCATAGATTTTTGAGATTTGTATTATTTGGTCTAGGATGCCACTATCCCTATCCAAACAATTTGAGTCCTAATTTACAAGGCAAGTTCCTCTATCTCTGCACTCTATTGTTCTGTTGTCCATTTCTATGTTTTAGATTTGTATTCCTCTATATTTACATCAAATTTTTGTAGCTTCATAGTTAACCTAGGTATGAATTTTCTTAATCAAATTGAGTTAAATTTTAATCAATCAAATTAGTATCATCCTCCCCTAAAGAAGAACTCAAACCTTGATCCACCATTTTAGCTCTTCCATTGAGGTTAGTAGCCAAGTGGGTGTATGTGGCCAATTTTGGTTCTCTCTAGTGTAATGTAGGAGAAAGTATGATTTAGACCCTAGATCCATTTTCCCACATCACATTAAATTCTACTCAATAATAGTGTGGAAAAAATATCCTTATGCCTTATCATTAGGCAGTATATTAAATCATACATCCATGTCCAAATTGTTTTCCAAAGAAATAACTTTTTTAGGAATTTTAATGTTGTAAATTACATCCTATGCAATTTCACATTACATATGCCTTCCCCTTTTGTTAAAATTAAGATAATTATTCTCTTTCATCAATTTCAGCCCAAACCATCCTTCAACTCCTTGCATGTCCAATTTCTTCAAATTTTAAGTCTGATTTTCCCTTGGATGGGTGTGTGTTGCATAGACATTCTCATGTTGTATTAGCATTTCACAAGAATATATGACTATGCTAGCCATTGGGACATTAAACTTGCCATATTTTAGAAGTGTAATGCCTCTACCAACTTTCACTTTCATCAAGAAGGATTTGAGCATGCTATTTTAAACCAAAACCTTTACTATTTGTCTAAAAAACTTGTTCTTTTGAACTACATACATAACTCTTTGGAATTCTACAAAACTCTCTAGCTCTCTTTATCATTCACATCTTTCTAAAACTCCATCGTTCAACCATTTCTATGATCACTTTGACATCTTGTTGTAGTATAGAAAAATGTACACCTTTACATTTTCACACTATGTTTTCATCCGCTTAATTAATTGGACTTAATTAAGATTCTAATTGACCAAATTATGCATTCCAAAGCCTTATTATTCCCTTTTTCCAAAAGGGAAACCACCATTAAACAATTACCAACATTAATATAAACACCTTAGAAATTGTGTGTCTTGGACTTAGGTCCCCTTTAAGTGCTAGGACCCAAATTTTAATATGTATTTGGCAACATTTTAATGATTCAAATTCAAGTTTCAAACTGTCGGCTTGTGGAATCTATTTTTTGGTAAATTAGATAAACACCTATAAATATATAATTATTTTATCAATTCAAATTTAAGACACACCATCAAGACTTCACAAGAGAAAATATTATTGTCAAGAGCATTGAAGAGTAGATTTATCAGTCATCTATAACAACAATCAAGATCGTATCATCATGTCAAAGTTCATATGTGTTCATGTCATGTTTTGGAGCTAACATTGTGATGTAGGTTTCAAGAATTCAAACAAGCATTCAAGCATCAAATCAAGCAATCAATCAAGCCAATTCATGCAAGATCTAGACCTTAGAGAGATGTGTTTGACTATTTCCTCTAAGGGAATCCATTAAGGGTTTGGTGATTTGTGACATAGCTTTTTTCATTCATCAATTCCTTCCATATATCATCATTTCATTATCAAGGTTTAATCACCAACATGGGGTTTGACTAAGGAAAACACCCATTCACCCAAAACAAATATTTTCTTCTCTCTTTGTATGTACAGATTTACAAGAGAAGGACTAAATATTGATCAAAAGAGAAATTTTGCAAAGGTGTCAGCATTGTTTTCAAGCTATGAAAACTCATCTACAAATTTTATTTCTGGATTTTCGACAATCAAACTTGAAGAAATCAGAAGCTTAGATCTGAGATCTGAGGACTACAAAATCTGATTTTGGACCCCTCCAGTAGGACCCATTCACCCTAGGGTGAACTACTCCTGCTACAAAGCTTAGAACCTACTTTTTAGGCCAAGTGCACACCATTTTTCCCTTCTCAAATCTACATGCAAATTAAAACATAGAAAAATGGGTTCACCAATATGGAATGTGGAAAATGGGGGTGATGAACCTATCTTTCCTTTATTTCATTAAGAAATGAGATGGAAACCCAAAGAATTGAATTACAACCCTTAGGTGAGTTAACTCAATGAGGGAATCTACAGGTTTCCTTATGATTGAGGATGAGGGTATTAGCTTGAACAACACTTTTGGGAGAAAAACTAAAAATAGTAAATCACCGCAATTATGCAAGCTAACACTTGGATCTTCAATTTAAAGCATAATATAGACAAAACCAACAAACTTCTGATAGATCTAGAAATGGTAGAGTGATGTGTACCTGTCACCAAAATGCAGTTTTAGGATGCAACTTGTGACTCATTCGCTCATAGGTGAGTGAGTCTCTGTGCAGAGGTTTTACTCAGCTTTTGGGATCCTCTAATGCCATTTTGTAGCTTTTGTTTGATTTGGGTTTCAATATTGGATAGTTGGAAATAAGGCCTGTAGGTGAGATTTTGTGGATCAACAACAATGTTGAGAACATTTTTGCAACTTTGACAAATTTTAAACTTTGAGGTCTTCAATCTTTCTTCAAAAAAGAGGAGAAAAATATTTATTTTTGGTGGATGGGGGTTTACCTTGGTCAAACCCCATTTTGGTAATTAAACCTTGAATTAAAATAATGAAACATGAAAGAAATGATGAATGAACAATGCTATGTTGCAACTCACCAAACCCTTGAATAAACCTTTGGAGGACTAAAATATTGATCTTGATCTTGCATGAAATGGATTCAATGGATGTGGATCTTTATACTTGAATCTTGACTTGGATCTTTGAAACCTTCATCACAATGTTAGCTCCAAAAACATGCATGATTGAAAAATACTTTGACATGATGCTTGAGATCTTGATTGATGCAATAAATCACTGATAAATATGCTCTTGAATTCCTTTGATCATAATCTTTCCTCTTTCGAAATCTCATAAAAATTCTAGGATTTGAATTGATAAAATAACCTTGTATTTATAGGTATCTATCCTTAATTTCCCAAAAAATAAACATCACAAGCTGACGTTGAAATTTGAATTTGAGGACATTAAAATACCACCAAAATCATATTTTGAATTTGGTTTCAAAGGCCTAGGGAGGACCCATTCATCCATGGGTGAATGGGTCCTAGGTCCCTATTCCTAGAACACACATTACTCAAGGTAATTACTTATGTGTTGGCATTAATTATTGTTGGGTTTCCCCTTTGAAAAATGTAATTTATTAGTCTTGTAGATGTAAAATAGGGCTTATTAAGGCATAATTAAGTCTAATTTAATTGAGGGGACCCAACAAAGTGTGAAAATGAAAACTACATTTTTCCACACGACACAAATTACTGTTTTTCTTTCCATTATCATATTATTCTGAATTTTAAGTGTTAGGTCATGCAATTTAGTTAGTTAATACCTTTGAAATTATCTCCCAAAAGTGTCAATAAGTCATTTCTATCATAAGAAAACAACAGACCTTCCTAATAGGGTTGAATCACCTCAAGGTTGAAAGTTAATCCTATCCTTGGGAGATCTCTTTTTTCTAATGAAATTAGGGAAAATGTGTGTTATATGTGTTCCATTTTCAAGACCCTTATTTTTCATCATTTCATTTTGGTGAACCCAACATTGTACATTATAAATTATGATTTGGAAGTCTTTAAAACCCTAGATCTAGGATTTGCATTAGTTAGTTTTGCATCTCATTTAGGGTTTCTTAATTGCATCATTCAAAATTGTATTTTACATCATTTAAAATCTCAAAAATCTAAAAATATTGCATACATATTGCATTCATATGGCATAGTAGTCTACATATTAGTGTTTTTCAATCATTTACATCAAAAAATTCAATCAAAATTACATAAAAAAAAGTTGTCATTTTTCTTGTTATTTTCGTCAAATTGCATTTACATCTAATCATTAAATTCTATAAATTTGTAATTGAAAGTATTTGTCTGCAACTTGAAATAGAGACCTTAAACATTAACTCAAAAACTCAGACTTTAATTTTTCAAACCCCTATTCAAAAACCCATTTTCCCTTAGGAAAATCTTTCCTTGTATAGGTCATTTTTCAAATTTATGGGCATTAAACTATCTCTTCCTAATTTATATCTTGTTCTTTGCAAATCTCAGATTTAGTTCTAAAATTTTAGTTTTTGTAGTTGTTTACATTCACATCAATTGGTAAAAAAAAATGCATTGTTTAAAACATAAAAAATTTCATTCAAAAGGTATCATTTTCAAGCTTTTGCATTCTAAAATCAGTAAATCCTTATATATCATACTTAAAAAATTTCATCAAACTTCATCATGGATTTGTGTTTTTGCAACATATGGATGTGGTGTAGGGCACCATAGGTCCTAGTCTGAAAATGTTACAAAGAGTTATATGTTGAGTATTTTGGTTTGTAATAAGGTCTTAAAGACCATTTGTGGTGTCTTTGGAGTCAATTTAGGTAGTTAGGTAGTTTGAATTCCATATAATCAAGTTTGTAAAATTTGCAAAAATATTGCAAAGTTGTCAAGCATTTTTGCATTTTTTGCATTTTGTAGGAGTTGAACAATCATGAGACTCGAAAAGTAGTTAGGGTCAGTTTTTTTAGTTGGATAATGTTTAAATACATCATGGAGGGGTCACGTTAAATTTTTCATGTACATTTTAAAGTTTGAGTATTAAGAATTCACCGTTTTCCTACGTTTTGAAGGCATAAATTGCTGCTACAGACCTTAGTATGACCTTGTATAGCCTATAAGTGATCATATTTTTATTGGAATTGATGGAGATATTAATCCTTATTCTTTTTCATCTTGTTTCATTTGATTTCATTAGGATTTGTGTGAGTTAGAGCCAATTTTCTAAAAACTGCCTTGAAAACCTAGGTTTTAGGGATTTGAGAGTGAAATAATGGAAATCTCACCATTCCACCGATGAAAATATTTGAGAATCAATGGAATGGGGTTATATGGGATTTATTTTGAGTTTATGGTGTTTTTAGGAGCAGGGGAGGAGGATTTGGAAAATATGTTGATGCCCTAGGCTAAAAACACTTGTTTTTGAGTAATTAAGTTGCACAGAGGTCAGGGTTTGAATTAAAACTCTTGGAAAGTGGTTTGAAAGGGTTTTAATTGAGTGGGAAGACTCAATTTGAAATTTTTAGGTTCTTGCTATGAATATTGGGGGCCTATAGATCAAAAACCTAGTGGTGACCTATTTGCTCAAGCCTAATTAAGCCTTTATTCAAGCGTAGCAATCAATTTTAGGGCATGATGTTACAAAACACCCATAGTCAAATCTTGGATATGTTTTGAAACTTAAAAAAGGGTATCTTAAATAGGTTTTTTTTGTGGTTAAGAGTTTTTTTCTGCAAGATATGCTGCAAAAACCCCTTTTGTTATGCTACAAGGAATAGTGTCAAGTTGTGAAGGAATTCATTGAGTTTGAGGAGTTAAGAATTTGGTAAAGGGTGGATTGGTTGAGTTTTGAATTTGAAAGTATTCTCTACATCAAATTCGTATCAGAGCATAGGTATGATCTGAAGAAGGGAAACAGGTTGAGTTGAAGAAGGAAACTGTGAAATGAGAAAAGAACAAAGATGCCTCCAAAAGGGAAAACCATTGCTAGAAAAGTGAATGAGTTGAAGGAGAGGCTTGTTGATTTGGAAACAAGGAAAAAAAGAGGTATGGTCATGGGTGATGAGAGTGACTCCAATGAAGATGAGGAAGAAGAGAGTGAAGAAGAAGAGGAAAATGAACTGGATCCTGATGATTTGAGGATGGCTAAGTTACTAAGAGTAGTCAAGGAAGATAAATCTAAGGTGAAGATTGATGTACCCAAGCATGGAGGTAATTTGAATGATGAAGAAATTTTGGATTGGATTGCAACACTTGACAATTATTTTGAGTTTGAGGATGTGCCTTAAGAACAAAGGGTGAAGATTGAAAAAACAAAGTTGAAGGGTCATGCACTATTATGGTGGGATAATGAGTAGACTGAAAGAGGAAGAAAGGTAAGTCAAAAATTGTTTCTTGGGACAAAATGGTGGCTAAGTTGAAAGGTAAGTTCTTACCATCTGATTATGCTATTCAAAATTTTAAGAAACTTCAAGGTCTAAAATAAAAAGAAATGAAAGTCAAAGCCTATACTGAATAATTTTATAAGTTGAGTATAAGGGTAGGTTGCTATATATTTGACTGGATTGAGATTCAACATTCAAGATGAGTTAACCTTGGAAAATCCAAGAACAGTTGAGCAGTGTTATCAAATGGCAATAAGGGCTGAAGAAAAACTAAATTGAAGGAAAGATAAGTCAAACAGGGGCAGAGACAACAATTCAAGAGGAAGAGGGAAATTTTCCTACCAAGGAAGCCATATGAGAGTCACAAGACCAAGTTTCTATCAGAGAGGTGGATTTACAGGTGGTAAATCAAGCTTTAGAGATAGATTTGGAGATCAAGGAAGAGGCTCACAAGGATTCACAGGAAGGTGCTATCAATGCAACAAATTTGGACACCAAGCATGGCAATGCAATGAAGGTCAGGCATCTAGTTTACATGGAGGTGAAAGAAGGAATCAATTGGTGCAAGAAGAGGATACTGAGAATGTAAACTCTCCATCACAACATGTTTCTCTTGAAGTTGGAGAATCACTAAGGGTAAGGAGAAAACTCATCAAAGCATCAATGGAGAAGGAGCCATCATAAAGAAGGACACTCTTCAAAACCACTTGTAAGTGCATGGGTAAGGTATGTAAAGTTTTCATTGATTTAGGAAGCACATATAACATGGTTTCTAATGAGATGGTTAAGAAACTTCATTTTCCTAGGATACCACATGATACTCCTTATAAAGTTTCTTGGCTAAATGAGGGTCAATTTGTTTTGGTAAATGAGTAAGCTTGGGTAGAGTTCAATATAGGAGGGTACAAGGATAAAATTCTATGTGATGTGTTACCTATAGATGTGTACCACTTGTTGCTAGGGAGGCCTTGGCAATTTGACAGGCATGCTTTGTATGATGGGAGAAGAAATACTTATGAGATAAACAAAGATGGGATATCTTATACCTTAACACCATTGATGGAGGAGGATAAAGGAAAAAAACAAGGGTTAATATATGTTGGAAATATGTGTCTCAAACTATACAAGCTGAAACCTCCATTAGAGTCAAGTCAGTGTGACATTCTAATTGTCTAGCCAATTAGCAGGTTTGTCTTATTCAGTTCTGAATAGGTCATCGTGACCTTGTTCTTGTCTTTCTGAAAGGTTACACTATGGAGTCTATCACTGTAATATGGTGTATTAGTTATGACCTTATAGCGCTCAGGAGACCTCTGACTGAAAGGCCATTCAATCGTGTATTGGCAAGACTCTTGGCGACTATGGTCTTCGGTGAAGCTAAAGGTTCTCGCTAAGATATCTTAGCGAAGTGTTAATGTCTTTTCGACAACATTTACTCTATGGACTTTAGGGTAACTCATGTTGTCTCAGTGAGAAGTCACCATGAAAGCAAATGTTACGCCGACAGTGTTTGGTTTGTTTCATCGGGGAGACTTGGCCGAAGGAAGTGCCATCGGTAAGATGTCCTACCAAAGTGAATATGTCTCAGCGAAGAAGACTCAAGTGTTAGTCTTCGGTGTAACTCTTGTCGAATGGTGGTCATCGATGGAACACTGTGTTTTCGATAAGAAGTCCTAGCGACTCTGATGAGTCTCATTGATGTTGAAGAATCTTTGGGGTAACTTAATGATCATGGGGAAACATCTCAGCGATAAGCTCTTGTCTTGTTGACTATTCTTCGGAGCTCGTTATGACTTAATCTCATTGGTATAATGTCACACCGAAAGCTATGAGTTTGGGCGACAATGATACATGTGAAGAACGTCAGCCTAATCTCTTGGCGAAAGCGATAGGTCAGGGCGACTGCATGATGACTCGGTGTATCTCTTGAAGATCGATAGAACATCCTGGCAACTATGATGACTCTTGGTGACATCGATATGAAGTATATGTGGCATCGGCGAGACACTATTAGTGTCTCACCAAGATGCCAATACAATACGAATTATGTTGACCGGTTGACCATCTAATGTGGAGTCTCGTGGATGAATCAGAGGAGCTGAAAGTGGAACTGTTGGGAGTCTGTTCATTGCGACGGTTCTATGAGGAAGCTCAATGGGCATGGAACAACAAAGATATACTCTATGATTTCAGATTATAGAATGTTGGTTCGATCAACAGTAGAGTGTGAAGAGTTCAAATTGTATCAGTGTGGATTCAATTCTGTAAAGAATGTAATCAGAAAAGGTTTCTGTGCAATTTGGTTAATGGTGAATGTTGTTGTATAATGACACCAGAAAGATAAGTCTGGAATTTGTATGTAATTTCATTACTGTAATACAAAGTGATTTCTCTTAGTGTGATGGGTTTTTCTCCCGTAAGGGTGTTCCCATGTATATCTGGTGTTCATGTGTGATTGTCAAATACTTTGTTTCTGTTGTCTATTTCTTAGTGCATCTTAATTGGACTGTAATTGTAAATTTTAAAGTGTATCTACGTTCTTTCTTGAGGTATTGATGTTAGGATAATTGTTTTCTGCATCTAGTTTTCCTTACAACTGGTATCAGAGCCTGGCCAGTTGTGTTATCCTTGTGGGTACGTTGGGTTTTTTGTGTCAATTCTATTCAGTGGGAGTCTTGTAGAGTTTGTTATTTCTAGTTACAGATTAAGATGGCTAGTACATCTAGAAAGTTTGAAATAGAGAAGTTTAACGACAGTAACTTTGAGTTGTGGAAACTCAAGATGGAGGATCTTCTTGTTGACTGTGATCTTTGGATTGTTGTGGCTGAAGTGAAACCTATAGGCATGAAGCAAGAAGATTGGGACCTTGCAAATAGGAATTCTAAGGGGCTGATAAGGCTCTACTTGGCAGACTTAGTGCTTCTGAATGTGCATGAGGAGAAGACTGCATCTTCCTTGTGGAAGAGACTGGCATCTATTTATCAGGGGAAGTCCTTGGTGAATAAACTATTCCTGAGGAAGAAACTATACTCCTTGAGAATGCAGGAAGGAGGGTCTGTAGCTGATCATTTGAACGCACTTAATATGATGCTTGCTCAATTGATATCTGTTGGTGTGAAGACTGAAGAAGAGGATCACTATATGCTTCTATTATGTTCTTTTCTAGACTCATGGGATCATCTGGTGATGGCGATTGGGAGTACAACATCCAGTTTCAAGATGGAAGATGTTGTTGCACTTTGCTATCAGAAGAAATGAGAAAGAAATTTTCTGAGATGGAAAAGGAAGCTCTTGCTATCAGAGGAAGACCGAAGGAGAAAGGCAAGAAGAAGGACAAGAATTCCAAATCAAAATCAAAGGGGAGATCAAAGTCTCCTGCCAAGAAGTCCAAGGTGAAGTGTTGGAACTATGGGCAACCTGGTCATGTCTGAAGGGATTGTAAAGAGGAGAAAAAGAAGAAGAAGGGCTCTTTTGATAATGGTTCTTCTCATAGTGATGGTGATGCCTTCATTGCAGCCTTGGCAACTCAGGCATCCGATGATGTCTGGCTGATTGATTCTGGAGCATCATTCTACATGACATCTCACAGAGAATGGTTCACAAAGTATGAAGAATACAATGGTGGAAATGTGTACCTAGCAAGTGATTCAACTTTGGAGATTTTTGGCCATGGAAGAGTCAGGATACAATTCCCTGATGGAAGAGTAAAGGGAATTAATAATGTTATGCACATACCAGGTCTGGCTCAAAATCTATTATTTATAAGTATGCTAAATGATATTGGTGTACAAGTTATGTTCTCTTGAAGTGGCTGCAAGATGACTAGAGGTTCAATGGTGCTAGCTAGAGGTGCTCGAATTGGTACCCTGTACAAGCTGGATGCATAGGCTGTTCAATGTAACAGTGTCTCTAGAAAGTCACTGAAAGCTGCTCGTGAAGGTAAAGAGGGAAATATCCCTAATTTTGTAAACTCTATGGAAGTAAAACTTCCTACAAAGAAGACTATGCTTTGGCATCATAGGCTAGGCCACATAGGTGAAAAAGGTTTAAAAACCTTGAAGAACAAAAACTTGGTTGAGGGGCTTGAAGATTGTAATCTTGAATTTGAATTTCAGGAACACTCGATATATGGAAAGCAGCACCGTGTTTCGTTTTATTCCAGTCCTCATAAATCTTCTGATTTGTTAGACTATATTCATTCAGATGTGTTTGGTCCAGTAGATGTTCCTTCTTTGTCTAAATCAAGATACTATGTGTTGTTCATTGATGATTATTCAAGAAGAGCATTTGTTTATTTCTTGAAAAGTAAATCAGAAGTGTTCAGTCGATTTAAGGAATTTAAGAACCTTGTTGAAAATCAGATTGGTAGAAAAATTAAATGCTTAAGGACTGATAATGGTGGTGAATTCTGTTATGATGAATTTTAAAGATACTGTAAAGACCATAGAATCAAAAGACATAAGACTACACCTTATACTCCACAGCAGAATGGAGTTGCTGAAAGGTTCAATAGGACAGTGATGGAGAGAGCATGAAGTATGCTCAGTAGTGCTGGCTTGGAGGAGAAATTCTGGGCTGAGGCTGTATCTATTGCATGTTATTTAATTAATTGTTCTCCAAATTCTGCTCTTGTTGAGAAAACACCTTTGGAAGTGTGGTCTAGTAAGAAGCCCTCACTTAGACATGTTCGTGTTTTTGGCTGTGAGGCATATGCTCATGTGCCAGATGTGAAAAGATCTAAATTGGATAACAAGGCTGTCAAATGTATTTTCATTGGCTATAGCACTGTCATAAAAGGATACAAGCTTTGGAATCCTGATATAGAGAAGGTTGTATACAACAGAAGTGTAATATTTCGTGAGTTGAAACCTTCTACTTTGGATATGCAGTCAGAGACAAAGTCAAATAACAATAAGGATGTAGCAATAATTCCTCCTACACCTGAGAAAGAGGAATTGGAAATTCAAAATGTACCTGAAACTGAGGAGAGCTCGAGCAGTTCTGAAAGTTCTAAAGAAGAAGAACCTCAGCCTCAGCAAGTGAGGAGGTCAACCCAAGAAAGAAAACAACCAGATAGGTATGGGTTCTCATTGATTGATTCTACTTGTGCCTATGCTTTGATTTCTAGTACTGATGAGCCTAGGACTGTGAAAGAGGCATTTAAAATGTCTGATTCAGATTCTTGGTTGGAAGCCATGGAAGAAGAGATGGCATCTTTAGATAAGAATGAAACCTGGCGTCTGGTGCCCTTGCCTAAAGGCAGAAAGGCTGTTCACTACAAATGGGTATTTAAGAAAAATATTGGTCTGGATGGCAGTGTAGAAAAGTACAAGGCAAGACTGGTTGCAAAGGGTTATTCCCAGGTCAAGGGAATTGATTATGGGGAAATATTTTTGCCTGTAGCAAAGCTGACATCCATTAGATTTCTATTGTCACTTGTAGTAGCGTATGACTTAGAGGTTGAACAGATGGATGTGAAGACAACATTTCTTCATGGTGATCTTGAAGAAGAAATCTATATGTCCCAGCTTGAGGACTTTGTTGAGAAAGGTAAAGAAAAACTGGTATGCAAATTAAAGTCTCTCTATGGGTTAAAGCAGTCACCTAGAATGTGGTACCAGAAATTTGATACATTTGTATTATCTTTGCGATTTGTGAGATCAAAATCTAATCACTGTGTATATTATAAAGCTGAAAGTGAACAAGTACTTGTTATTGCTCTTTATGTTGATGATATGTTGCTCATAGGAAATAGCAAGCTAATGATTTCTGATCTTAAGTCTCAATTGTCTACTAAGTTCGAAATGAAGGATCTTGGTGTAGCAAGGTATATTCTAGGGATGGAGATAACCAGGAACAAGAAGAATGGAAAACTATGGCTCAGTCAAAGTAAGTATATCAGAACTGTTCTTGAGAAATTTTGTATGAATGATTGCAAATAGCTAGTGGTTCCAATAATGCATGGAACGAAGCTACCTGTTGAGGACTGTCCAAAATCTCCTACTGAGATGGAGGACATGACCAGTGTACCTTATGCTAGTGCAGCAGGCAGTCTTATGTATGCAATGGTCTGTACAAGGCCAAACATTGACCAAGCAATGGGAGTACTTAGTTGATTTATGGCTAATCCAGGAAGATCGCATTGGGATGTTGTGAAGAGAGTGTTTAGGTATTTGAAGGGAACTTCAGATTTTGCTTTGTGTTACCATGGGAATTCGGTTGAATCATAGAGGACTCTTAGCATTCGTGGTTATGTTGATTCTGATTGGGCAGGGGACACTGACAGCAGGAGGTCCACCAGTGGATACATTTTCATGTTGAATGGTGCTGCAGTGAGTTGGATGAGTAAGCGGTAGGCTGTAGTTGCTTTGTCCACTACGAAGGCTGAATACATGGCAGCTACTCATGCTTGTAAAGAAGTTGTATGGTTGAAATGTTTGTGTTCTAACATTGGTTTTGATGCATGGGAAATAACTATTTTCTATGACAGTCAGAGTGCAATTTGTCTAGCAAAGAACCCTACTTTCCATGCCAAGATGAAACATATTGATGTACAGTACCACTTTGTACAAGATATGGTTGAGGATGGAAATGTCAGTTTGAAAAAGGTTGATACTCTGGAGAATGTTGTAGATTCATTGACGAAGCTAGTGAGCACAGACAAGTTGAGGTGGTGTGCCAGTTCAATGGGCCTTAGTGCCCTTGATTTTTAGTAAGTTATGATGTGCTCTGGAGGTGCCTGTATGATCTTTTTCAAGTGGGAGATTGTTGGAAATATGTGTCTCAAACTATATAGGCTAAAACCTCCATTAGAGTCAAGTCAGTGTGACATTCTAATTGTCTGGCCGACTAGTAGGTTTGTTTTATTTAGTTCTGAATAGGTTGCTGTGACCTTGTTATTGTCTTGCCGAAAGGTTACACTATGGAGTCTATCGCTGTAATATGGTGTATTCGTTATGACCTTATAGCACTCGAGAGACCTCTGGCCAAAAGGCCATTCAATCGTGTATCGACAAGACTCTTGGTGACTATGGTCTTCAGTGAAGCTAAAGGTTCTCACTAAGATGTCTCAGTGAAGTGTTAATGTCTTGCTGACAACATTTACTATGTGGTCTTCGGGGTAACTCATGTTGGCTCGGTGAGAAGTCACCGTGAAAGCAAATGTTACGCTGACAGTGTTTGGTTTGTTTCATCAGGGAGACTTGGCCGAAGGAAGTGCCATTGGTAAGATGTCCTACCGAAGTGAATATGTCTCAGTAGCAAAGAATAAAGTGTTAGTCTTCGGTGTAACTCTTGTTGAATGGTGGTCATCGGTGGAACGCTATATTTTCGGTAAGAAGTCCTAGCGACTCTGATGAGTCTCATCGATGTTGAAGAATCTTCGAGGTAACTTAATGATCACGGGGAAACGTCTCAGTGATAAGCTCTTGTCTTTCTGACTATTCTTCAGAGCTCATTATGACTTAATCTCATCGGTATAATGTCACACCGAAAGCTATGAGTTTGGGTGACAATGATACATGTGAAGAATGCCAACGTGATCTCCTGGCGAAAGCAATAGGTCAGGGCGACTGCATGATGACTCGGTGTATCTCTTGAAGCTCGATAGAACATCCTAGCAACTATGATGACTCTTGGCGACATCAGTATGAAGTATATGTGGCATCGGCGAGACACTATTAGTGTCTCACCGAGATGCCAATACAATACGAATTATGTTGACCGGTTGACCATCCTATGTGGAATCTCGTGGAAGAATTAGAGGAGCCGAAAGTGGAACTATTGGGAGTCTGTTCGTTGCGACGGTTCTATGAGGAAGCTCGACAGACATGGAACAATAGAGATATACTCTGTGATTTTAGGTTGTAGAATGTTGGTTTGATCAACAGTAGAGTGTGAAGAGTTCAAACTGTATCAGTGTGGATTTGAATTTGTAAATATTGTAATCAGAAAAGGTTCCTGTGCAATTTGGTTAATGGTGAATGCTGTTGTATAATGACACTAGAAAGATAAGTTTGGAATTTGTATGTAATTTCATTACTGTAATACAAAGTGATTTCTCTTGGTGTGGTGGGTTTTTCTCCCGTAAGGGTTTTCCCACATATATCTGGTGTTCATGTGTGATTGTCAAATACTCTGTTTCTATTGTCTATTTCTTAGTGCATCTTAATTGGACTGTAATTGTAAATTTTAAAGTGTATCTACGTTCTTTCCTGAGGTATTGACGTTAGGAGAATTGTTTTCCACATCTGGTTTTCCTTACAATATAATGATGGTTGGTAGAAAATAGTTCATAAGGGTAGAGGGGGAAACACATGGAGTTTGCAGCCACTCCTAGACTTGGAGAAGTGAAGATAGCAGACATGAAGAATCTGATTTTGGAAATGATGTTGAGTTGAAGGTCAAGGATGAATTGATTTTTCAAATTCAGGGTTGGCTTAAAAGGTATGTTGATGTGAAGATAGAAGAGGTGATTCACTCAATACTTTCTAAAGAGAATGGTGGTCATTCAAATCCTTTCATATAAGAGGTTGGTAAATCTAAGAAAGCAATAGTCCTAGAGGCATAATATTAGATGGAAGAGGTGAAAAAAGAGTAAGATCAAAAAAAGAGTAAGATCAACTAGAAGGAAAAAAGAGTAAGATCAACTAAACTAGAACTCGAAGCTAAACTAGAAGGAAAAAAGAGTAAGATCAACCATACATCAAAATTGAAGCATAAGGAGATTCATTACAAGCATGGAAGAGGTTTAGTAATTGATGTAGGAGCATCTAGTGGTGTGAGGGAAATCTTGTATCACCCAAAAATATGTTTTCCATTTATGTTCATTTTGTTTGCTTTTTGTAGATGATTTTGCATTTCTGGATACCCTTTTCGTCGAATAAGAGTTCCCAACTTTCAAAACTTTTCTGCTCAACTGTTATTTTTTAGCAGGTGTGAATTTGAAGGCATAGGAAGATAGAAATTTATGGGAAGGTTTAGGATGGAAAAATAAGCACTTTGGTGAAAGAATCAGGTCAAGATCATTCACGGTTTGAAAGTTATTCAAGTTTTAGTTTCTTCTTTTTTCCTTAAAAAACCTTATGAGTCCAATTTGAGGTACTAAATGGTCCCGCACAGGCCCATAAATCATCAGAAATTGTAGAGAAAGTGTTTAACGTATTCTTCACTCTTAGACCTTTCTGACGATTCAAACGGTCTGAAAAAAAAAGTCCAAGATCAAAAGTTATGGCTTCCGGAAGTTGACCGATTTTTGGAAAATTGTCAATTTTCTAATTAGGACTCAATTTTTGAATTTCGAATTGTAATTTTTGGCGCCAAACCACCAAAACTCATAACTCGAATGTTTTTTTGGATCCAAACCGAAAATGGGATATTTATGGGCTAGTTTTTTAATTTTTGGGTAGCTTTTCTTGGGGAAAAGAGTTAGCATGCTGTGAAAGGGGAACTTCTGTATTTTCTGTAATTTCTATAATTTGCATGTATAGTAGAGCTCGAGGATCTGAGATCCTCTGCATGTAAGAATTCTATATTTTTGAATAAAGTATTATTCTCTATTTTGTGAGTGTTAATTTGTGTCTCGGGTTAGCACCCTCGTTAGTAATAGGTAAAGAGGTAGGTGCAAGTGACAAGTAGGTCAGGGAGCATCCATCAAGCAACCCTCAGTAATTGGAGCATAACTTAAGTGGCAAAGATTTCAAGAATGCAAAGAATAATGCTAATTTTTAGTACCTGGTTTATTGGAAGGGTGTACCACATGTAGATAACACTTGGAGGTCAAAGGATGCAATGGAAAAGCATGGATTTTGTGTTGCAGCACTGTCCTCAAGGGGACTTGAGTTCCTTTTTCCCGGGGAGTATGGTGAAGGGCACCAGAGGTCCTAGTCTAAAAATGTTGCAAAGAGTTAGATATCAAGTCTTTTGGTTTATAATAAGGTCTTAAAGAAAATTTGTGATGTCTTTGGAGTCAATTTGGAGTCCATATGATCAAGTTTGTAAAAGTTACAAAGTTGTCAAGAATTTTTGCATTTTTTGCACTTTGTGGGAGTTGAACGGTCATGAGACTTGAAAAGTTTTTATGGTCAATTTTTTTAGTTGGAGAATGTTTAAATACATCATGGAGAGGTCGAGTCAATTTTCTAATGTACATTTTGAAGTTTGAGTAATAAGAATTCATTGCTTTCCTACGTTTTGAAGGCATAAATTTCTACTACAAACCTTAGTACGCCCTTGTACGACCTATACGTGGTCATATTTTTATTGGAATTTATGGAGATATGAATCCTTTTTCTTTTTCATCTTGTTTCATTTGATTTCATTAGGATTTGTGTGAGTTAGAGCCAATTTTCTAAAAAACTGCCTTGAAAACCTAGGTTTTGGGGTTTTGAGAGCAAAATAATGGAAACCTCACCATTCCACTGATGAAAAACTTTGAAAATCGGTGGAATGGGGTTAGATAGGATGTAGTTTTATTTTATGGTGTTTTCAAGAGTAGGGGAGAAAGATTTGGGAAAATATGTTGATTCCCTAGGCTGAAAACACTTGTTTTTTATCAATTAAGTTGCATAGAGGTCAAGATTTGAATAAGAACTCTTGGAAAGTGGTTTAAAAGGGTTGGAATTGAGTGGGAAGACCAAATTTGACATGTTTATGGTCTTGGTTTGAATATTGGGGACCTAGATATCAAAAACCTAGTGGTGACCTATTTGCTTAAGCTTAATTAGGCCTTTATTCAAGTGTAGCAGTTAATTTTAGGGCATGATGTTAGAAAACACCCATAGTCAAATCTTGGATATGTTTTGAAACTTCAAAAAGGGTATCTTAAACAGGTTTTGGTTTGTGGGCAGGAGTTGTTTTTTGCAAGATATGCTGCAAAAACCCCTTTTGCTATGCTACAAGGAATAGTGTCAAGTTGTGAAGGAAATCATTGAGTTTGAGTTAAGACTTTGGTAAAGGGTGGATTGGTTGAGTTTTGAATTTGACACCCTAATTTTCATTAGGATGTCCTTAAATATTTGGTCAATGTATCAATTTGTATATTTGGAGATGATCCTAATGCAATTGATAACACTAATGAATCTTCACCTGCTAATGAATGTCCACATGAGGTGGACATCTTAGGCCAAGATGAAGATAACATGAAAAAATTCATACAATAATCCTTACATAACCTTGAGAACAACACATCCTTCTATCCATCCATGCAACAACCAACACCTTCTATCATCCCATCACTTGATATGTTCAACCTTTTGCATCCTAAAATTAAAATACAAAGCAAGCCTCAACCATCAATCATGAAAGAACTTGTTAACAAGGATAATAGTGATACTCTTCTATCCTATGCTCATCGAGCTACCAACACACCTATCAACTTAGAAGATAGTTATGGTCAAGGATTTAAAATCTTAATCAAACAAGAATGTGAGATAACTAATGAACATGAAATCCATTAATTGCTAGAATAACCATTAGAAGATACCAAGGGAATAGGATATCAAGATTCTCCTCATCCCACTACCTCTCCTAATGGGAAAGGTATTCTCTTTCAAAAAATTGTTTCAAAACACCAATAAATGCCTCATGAGCATGATAGGATCACCTTAGTTCCTCCACCTTCACCTCAACAAGTTTCCCAATCAAGTAAGAAACCCAAGCCCTATAAACTCAAAAAAATACCATTCTTACACACTATAATAGAAATTGAATGAAAAATGGATCAATTTCTCTTTCTAGGATTGATTACACTACCACCTATCAAAGAGAATACAAAAGGAAAAATTACAAACATGAATTACCATACATTTCATAGAACACTTGGGCATCTTGTTGATGAGTTTTGTGCTTTACAAAGATTGATACGTGAAAATGATATTATAGATGTATTTGGATAGCTTGCACACACTTTCCTCCTTGTCATGTGATAGTTGTAGAATCATAGCATACTCACTATTACATGTGTTACATTTCATGCAAACTATTTATATATTGCAAGGAGCACATTCTCACCACCTATCTCCGCTTATCCTTGTCCTACATTTGGGGGGAAAGGGGTTAGATAGCCTTGTCTTAGTACGAAACTCATTTTTCCCCTTTTGCTTGTTATCTGCCTTTTGTATATGATGAACAAGATTGGGATGCAAACAACTTGCTTTAGGTTGGCTCACATGTATCACACTAGCTTTATGTATATTCATGTTCTTTGTGTGATTGCATGTATGTAATGCAATCCCCCATATTGTGCTGCTTGGAATGTCTTTATGTTTGTAAGCTTACTTTGGATGATCCTTATCACTCTATTGGTGTAAGGATACAAAGGAAGCGAATTTGTTCTGATATTCTTCTATATGTTGTAACCATTTTCCTTTCATTTTCCTTTTGTTTTCCTTTTGGGGATGACACAAGGTGTTGAGACATTTAGGCCTCTTCCATGTTGACCCAAAAGGGCTCTCCTTTATTTTTACTCTCTATGTGGCATTCCTCCTTTGTGTTCATTGTTATACAAGTATTTTGAGAATGATGATGGGTTCCAAGATCTATTATAACACTATAGAAAAGACATACATTTACCCCAAATTCATGGATCCCTTATGTGTTAGCAACCTTCTTTTCATGATGTAGCTTCATTTGGAAACATATGTTTGGCATGGGGATTTCCAAATAAGCTCTCATGTATTGGCCTTCATCATTTTGTACTTTAAAGTAATTGCTCATAGCATGGTGTTTAGAAATTTATTTAAAGGGGGGGGGGCATTATGCCTCCCACTCATTTCTTGCATAATGACATGATCCTATTCAAGGTGTGGTCTTCTTACTTCATGTGACGTGTCTTATTGGTAGTGACATTGGGTTTGATGTCCTTCAAGAGTGTGACCTTTCTTAGATATGACTTTCCTCTTAGTGGTAATGCTATGGCTTGCATTCCCTAAGGTGAAAAAAATTTATCCCTTGACTAGTCCTCTCTTGGTGGTGATACCAAGTGTGATGTTCCCTAAAGTGAGACCTTTCATGAACTAAGAAAAAACCTTTGACTATCCTAAACTAAATCTTGGCCACCAAGCATAATACAACTTGCTTGCTAGTGGTGCTTTGTCATAAGTGTCTAGCATAATGAAGCTTTCTAACCTTGTAAATCCTATGACCATCTTGTGTGGCACCTTATCAAATTTTTTAGAGTATAAATTTTGTTATGGTTGACGTATGGGAGCCTATAGACCTAGCATGACTTTCCCATCTACCATATTTCTGTGAGTTCACACCTTGTAGACTTAGTGTTTCTCACCCTATTTCCTTAGGGATCACCTAGTGTATATCAGACTGCACTAGCCCTTGTGAGCATGTTTTTGAAAAAATAGCTTAAGCTTGATCCATTCCTTTTGGACAAGTAGTCGAAGCTTGATCCAACCCCTTCTTCCTCTTTGCATTAATTTTTGACATTGTATGATTGTGTATCTTGTGTCACTATTGCATGCATGTGTCTCTTTGTGCCTTTGTTAGTTTTCCATGGGATATTAGATCCTAGGGGCTTGATCACCATCCTTGATCTTTGTCATCTTATCTTTCCAATGATTGTGCAATTAGACCTCTCTTGACTTATTTTTCAACTTTAGTGTGATTTTGAGTGTAAGTCCATACTCTCACTAAAGTGAAGGCTAAATGTAGTGTAGAAAAATATGCACCTTTACATTTTCACACTATGTTGGAATCCCCTTAATTATTTGGACTTTATTAAGCTTCTAATTGACCAAATTATGTATTTTGAAGCCTTATTATTCCCATTTTTTGAAAGGGAAACTTGCATTAAACAATTGCTAATATTAATTTAAACACCTTGGAAATTGTGTGTCCTAGACTTAGGTCCTAAGACCCATTCACAAAAAGGTGAATGGGTCCCATTTAAGTGCTAGGACCCAATTTTTAATATGTTTTTGGTGGTATTTTAATGATTCAAGTTCAAGTTTCAAATGTTGGCTTGTGGAATCTAATTTATGGGAAATTAGACAAACACCTATAAATATATAATTATTTTATCAATTCAAATCTAAGACACACTATCAAGACTTCACAAGAGAAAATATTATTGTGAAAAGAATTGAAGAGCATATTTATTAGTCATCTACAACAAAAATCAAGATCATATCATCATGTCAAAGTTCATGTGTGTTCATGGCATGTTTTGGATCTAACATTGTGATGTAGGTTTCAAGCATTCAAGCATCAAAACAAGAAATCAATCAAGCCAATTCATACAAGATCCAAACCTTAGAGAGATGCGTTAGACTTTAGTCCTCTAAGGGAAGCCATTAAGGGTTTGGTGAGTTGTGACATAGCTTTTTTCATTCATCAATTCCTTCCATCTATCATCATTTCATTATTAGGGTTTAATTACCAACGTGGGGTTTGACTAAGGAAAATTCCCATTCACCCAAAAATAAACATTTTTTATTATCTTTTTGTATGTGCAAATTTATAGGAGAAGAAGGGCTAAAGATTGAAAAAAAGAGAAATTTTGTAAAGGTGTCAAAGTTGTCAACATTGTTGTCAAGCTACAAAAAATCATCTATAGATTTTATTTCTGGCTTTTCGATAGTCAAACTTGGAGAAATTGGAAACTTAGATCTAGGATTTGAGGACTACAAAATTAGATTATGGACCCCTCCACTAGGAACCATTCTCCCTAAGGTGAACTAGTCCTGCTATAGAGCTTAGAACCTACTTTTTAGGCCAAGTGTACAACATTATTCCCTTCTTAGACCTGTCTGCAAATTACTATTTATTTTTATGTTATCATAATATTCTACATTTCAAGTGTTAGGCCATGCAATTTAGTTAGTTAATACATTTTGAAATTATCTCCCAAAAGTTCCAATCAGTCATTTCTATTATAAGAAAACAATAGACCTTCCTAATAGGGTTGAATCACCTCAAGGTTGAACGTCAATCTTATCCTTGTGAGATATTTTTTCTAATGAAATTAGGGAAAAGGTGTGTTTAATGTGTTTCATTTTGAAGACCCCTTTCTCTTCATTTCACTTGTAAAGCTCCATTGTTATCATTTGAAGAGGTCACTTTCATCTTGAGGATTATTGCTACTTCTTCATTGCACTAGAAAGCTACTTTGATTCTATGCTTGGGGGTGGTGACTCTTTTATATTTTCTATTGAGCATATTGTCTTTATTTTGTTAGCATATCGTTCTTTCCATTGTTTTATGTATATTTATATCATCTTGTCTAAGGTTGTTTGTGGAGGTGGGAATACCAAAATAGGGGTTTGACTGAGTCAAACTCCTACATAATTTTCCAACCCCTCTCTTTGGTTTTATGTGTGTAGGTACAGGTGAAGGACTTGTTTAGAGGGATTTTTTAATCTCGCTGAATGTCTTCGATGATATTTTAAACTATCATTTGTTATTTAAATCATTTAAGTTCATTTAGCATTTCCATTTCAACTATTCCATACTTGTTGTGTACTCATATTTCATAGTGTTTAAAATCCTGAATAGTGTATAGAATGTTCTATGTTTCTTTGTGGCAACTTTTTTTTATCTATCTATACAGGATGCTAGTGTGACCCATTCTCATCTAATAGTCATGTGTTCATCCTGGACAAAAATGTTTTCAAGATGCTGAAGAAACCTTTGTGCTCTATACTTTCAGTTTATGAGGTATAAAGAATTTGGATAATTTTTGTGCTCTATTAAAACACACATTCAATTAATTAGTGGGTAAACTTGAAGGTCGTAGTTATTTGAAGACTTACTTCAATGGAGGGTAGAAACTTGAATCCTTATATGATTTGATTATCCTACATAATGGTTCATTTTTCATACTCTATATTTTGGTGAACCCAACGTGAACTCGCCTTTTGCAAATATTTCTCAGAATATTATTTAAAACCTTAAAAAAAATTGTTTTCTCTTATATTATTTTCTCTCATTTTCTAGAGTTGTGATACTCTTCTATGAGCTTTATGACCAGCCTACAAATTTTGGATACATAGAAGAAGCTCGAGAGCTAGCATACCTCCAGATTGATACAATCCCACTACACCTATCCTGATGTTCTTTGGAAATCCTCATCCTTTTGGTTCTCACCCAATCTTTGGGAATTATTCTACTTCAAACTCTCAACCTAATTCTCAAAACAAATTTCCTCCTAGGTCTCCTCCTATAGATCATGAGGCTACTTTTAGGGTCCCTTTTGAGTAGGTTCAATATTTAGGGGAGAATCTTAAGCAACTTCAGGATTTCCTTAATTGTGAGAACTTATTTACTAAAGTTTCCCTTATTGTTGGTAATCAAAGAGACTTGTTCATCTCAGATTGTAAGGGCCTTGAGTTGCTTCATGCATTAACAAACATAGTCGAGATCATGTACCTTCTTACGTGTCAATCTTGAATCAACTTCATGATGCTCAATTGTATGTCACTAGTACCTAGTTGAATGTTCTAATGCTTGAGGTTTTTGTGCACATGGTAGATTATGATTCTACTATAGCTACTATGTCTTCTACTAATAATAAAAACATTGTGTCTATGCCTCATATTACTCCTAAAATTAATGTCTTGGAATCCTTCGGGATATAGCATCCCTCCTCTACCTAGTTCTACACCTCAAACTTCCATAGTGCAAGATTCTACCACAATTGCTAATTTGCCACTAGTACCCAATTAATCCCATCATGAACACCCTATTGTAAAACATGGGTCAAATGTAGTATCGACTTACTAATCTAGCCAAAATTTCTATGCAATCCATACTTACTCCTTACTATTATTACAACCCTCTTTCTTTGAACATCTTGAATGCTCTTATGCCCCAAGGGATCGATATGCCTAAATTTGATAGGTACACTGGTAAGAGAGACTTGTAGATACATGTTAATTCTTTCATTGCTTTGTGTAGTGATTTGTTGTATCAAGACCATTTGTTAGAAAAATTATTCCTAAAATCCCTTAAGGAGACCACGTTGGAATGGTTTTTCTCATTTCCTAATAAGTTTATATTTTTTCATTAGCTCATGAATCAGTTCTTGCAATATTTTTAGGTGAGCATTGGCTTGAAGATCACTATTGTTGATCTTTTCCATTGTAAGCAACAACCTAGTGAGAAGTTAACTAATTTTATTTCTCTTTATCAATTTATTTCTTCAAAAATTCCCTACTCCCTTCCTGATCATGACATTCAAAGAATCTTCAAGGGAATTTTATAGTTGGCATAGAGGGAACGAGTATCCTTTTTTTGCGCATCTCTATACTACACTACGAGATTATCAATAGACGTTGGCCCAGTATGGGGATTTTTCCTCATCCTCATGTCTTGATAATTTTGGAGTTGTACCTTCTTCTGGAGGGTTAAATAAAAATAAGGCAATAGCTAATATGGCAAATATTCCTTAGGTAACTGAGAAGAGTATACTTAGATCACAATGTAATTGAGTTTTTTTAGAAAATTATCTAATTCTTATTTAAGTGTAACTGAAAAGTTATTAAAATATAATTTAATCACCCTCTTGGAGATTAGACCACTCCCCAACAACAATCCATACCCCAATTGGTATGATTCTTCTATTTTTTTCCAATATCATTGAGTGTTTACACATGACATCTAATGTTTTGTACACCTAAGGCATGTAATTTAGGATCACATAGATAGCCGTAACATCCAACTTCATGGTAAGAAGCAAAAATTGAACAAATCTATTTCCAAGGCCAACAGTCAGCTGTAGATTTCGTAGATCCTTTTTTTCCTCATTCTTCTAATTTTATCATTGCATCTTCTTCTACTTCATTTGATTATTTTGTATATATTTGATTATGGTGTCCATTACTATGATTCCTCTCCAAGTCAAAATTTTAAGATGCTTGAAATATATGTCATACCTAATTACTTATTATATCTTGAAGAGTATTCTCCTCTTTACATTCCTACTCAAGACAATGGTAATGTTGTCACTGGTGCTATGGTTGATCTTACAAACATATTCAATTTTATTACAGAGAAGAAACTCTTCATTAATGGCGTACTAGGGAAAGGTATGATGAGTGTAAGACTACCATTTGTATACATGATGGTATTTATCTTTCCCCTATGGGATCTATTTCTTTCTTGATCCTTGTGGGACCTAATATTGTTTCTACAATATTTGTTGTGATACCAAAATATGTCATTCAAAGTGAAACTAGGCATTCCTTGGCTAGTATCCATGAATGTTTCCACTTTTGTTGTCCATAGGTGTTTGATGTTTCCTTATGAGGGCACTATGAAAACTATTAATGCCTCTAGATATAAACCACTAGTGTCATGTGGGGGCTTTTCTCTTCATCATTTTTTTCATCCTTTAGTGGGACCTATGCTACCTAGCAATGATTTATTAAATATACATTATTATAAGTATAATACTTGAGGATTAATATTTGATTTGGTTCCACCTCCTTATGTAATTCATTTTTAGTCTACTCTTGCACAACATTATTTTTTCTTTGGATCTTCTTCATCGGGGGCTAAGGATAAACACACTCCCTTGAGTAGACCTCCCCATTCTTCTAAGACCTCACAACCTCCAGTGGTGCCTTTTGTTCCTTTGGTTGTGCTTAGCACAAGAAAAGGAAAGGAAATTGCATTGTCAAAGTTGAAGCCCTATGTATTTGAGCTTCCCGTTCTTCCTAATGTCCCTTGCCCTACTATGTATGGAAAGGGTAAGTAGTATTCTTTGATTGGTCCTTCACATACAAATCCACCATCTTGACCCTCGAGGGTTCCTCATATTCCTTCTCCAACCCAAAAGGCACAAGGGTAAGTAGTCTTCTTTGATTGGTCCTTCAAATACAAATCTGCCATCTCGACCCTCGAGGGTTCTTCCTATTCCTTCTCCAACCCAAAAGGCACAAGGAGGAAAGGTGCTCATGGTTGACATTAAGGTTTCTATACCCTTGTCATCTTTTTTTCCATGTGTAGAGAATTTCCTTTTGCTAGCACAGTTGTGAAGACAACTCCACTAGTTGAAGAAGATGCCCCAATGTCTTCTTAGGCTTTTGTTCCTAGGCCCCATCTTTGTCAGAAGTAGCTTGCACATGAGTGTACGTGTCATCAATGTGTGATGGCAAGAGAATATAATGTTGTGCAGAAGACAAAGGATGACTCTTTTTTTTCAACTCTTGAGTCTTATTTTTCTATTCATGTTATATTTTTTGATTCTTTTATCTCCAATTCTATTTATGCTCCTATTTCCATCTTGCTTTTAGCTCCTTCGAGAGGGGTGATCTTACAATATTGAGTACCACTTTTGGGACAATGAAGTTTTTCAAGGGATGAGGGACGATTTAATAGAACATCTTCATTCAAAGAAAAATATTCGAACAAAGGTCCTTCACTCAAAGGTATGCACGTAGAGAAATTCACTCAAAGTTCCCTTCAAGCGAACGACCTTTGAAGGAAGGGGCTTAGTATGACAATTTTGGTTTTTGCTTCAAAATTTCCTTAAAAAATCCAATTTCAAACCTTGAGTTGGACCTTCAGATGTAGTTAACTTGACAATATATTTTGCAAGAATGTATCTCTCAAAGTGAGCTTTCCAACAAGTATAGTTTTGATATGTTTTCATTTTATCATGTATTCAATTTTCAATTTTTATTGAACATAGGTTTTTCACTAAACATCAAGTTCTTTGTAATTTACAAAGGTAGAAAAATAGTAAACCATTGTAAATAAAAATAAAAAATACCTTTGCACTAGGTGTTGGTGTCCTTGTTTGACAAAAAAAATAAAAATCAATATCTACTCAACAAATTATGCTAGATGGCATACACCTATTGGAAAATTATAGTTATAGCAACTTCAAAAATTGATTAAAAAAAAGTAATAATAAATTATGAGAAAATATCCATGCACTATATATTGATGTTAAGAATCTATATTTTAAAAATTAGAATTTTATCCCTTCTAGAAAAAAATTGATGCCAATCATGGGAGGTCTACAACATCACTCAACTCAATCTCTCACAAAAATAACGACCTTCAAGCCTCAAGTCCTCAAATTCTCTCAATCATGACAATTCAACACAATTCCTTGTAGCACCGCACTTTGAGTAAATTTGGTACAACTTTTTGAAGAGATCCTCTCAGAACAGGACCTACACCATTTTAGGGACCAATTAGAGTGTACAACAACATATCAACAAAGTCACAACAGGTTATTTTGAAACAACTTCAACCAATTAGGTTTCTAACATTGATTAGGCCTCAAATTAGGCATGTTTAACAAAGAAACTTGTCACCAGATTTCTCCTAAACCTAGAAAACCATTTGGGAAGCATTCAATAGGTGTCCAAACCAAGGATTACTCAATTTTTTTTAGAAACCCTATCACCAAAGTACCTAAACCTGAAACCCTCTCTTTTAGCCAAAAACCTAGAGTTTTAATGGAAATCACTATTCTAGCCTTCAAACAACCTTACCAATACCTCAATCAGGTCCAAATAGGCCTGCACATACTCAGCCAATCAAGAAAATTTTCTGCCCCAACCAAATTTACACAATTCCACATTCTAACCTCACAATTTCATTTGGAAAACTCAAATTCCTCACCTAAGGCTTCATGCCCAACACTTCATTCGACCTCCCCTACACTCAAACAACATGATCACACCTAAAACTAATGGAATCCACCCATTCCACTGAGGAAAGGCCTTCACAGAAGGTGGAATGGGTCCATTTTGTAATTTAACTCAAGAAAAGCCTTAAAATTGTCTTACACAGGTAGAATTAGTAAAATCTCTCTAACTTTTGCAAAATTCAATGAAAATACACCAAACTTGAAATGTCTAGAAGTTAATTCAACCTAATACAATTTACAATTCAAAACATAACAATATGGGGCCTGTACATGCCATACAATTCTATGAAATTTCACTATACAAAAGGAAAACTCAGAAATTTAAGAGAAATCTATATTTTATTGATTCAAAACTCAACAATATTCACCACCAATCCATACAACGAGTCTAAAATATATTTTTATACCATTTCCCTCCTAAAATAACTCCTACAACTGCCTCAACTGACTTTTGAAATGACATGATAGTTTGTATTCCACAAAAATGCAATTTTGCAATTTTTTGTGCTTGACATCTTTTTACAACATTTTACAATTTTGCTAAACTAACACAAATGACCCCCTAATCACCTAAAAAAGACTCAAATCAATAAAAAAATGGTCTTTATGACCTTATTTAAAGACAAAATTACTCCACACCTAGAGCCTACTCATTATCATCCTTAATTAACCTTTTTTGTTCAAAGGTGCTCCTACACCAAAAATTATGTTGGATGACATAAACGTTACTTTTTGAAAATGTTGTCTACTATTAAAAAATAGTTATTAAAGGGAAGTTAATAGGTTCACAATTTATTTCAAAAAGAAATTTAAAAAATATATTTAGAATCTACACATAAATCACCACAAATCACTAGTTCACATCATAATCAGATTCTTAATAGTTTAGCTGCTATAGGTCACAGAAAGTGAATATTCAATTAAAAATGTTGATATAAATGTACATCTTGGAAAAAAAGTGGAACTCATTATTATGGGATCACCCAAAGATGTGGATGAACCTCACCCCAAAAGGGTGTAGGTATTCATTACTCCCTCTTTGGAACCACCTCTTATCACTTCTTTGTGTGATATTTCTCCATTTATGTAGCCCATAGACATGCTTCATATGAAGGTTGTGTCTAGTGTGGCCTTGTATACTCCTACCTCTCATCATTCTATCCTTCCTAGGGTCCATCAACCTCCCATGATTGATGTGAAAATTTCACATCAACTATCTTTAAAGTGCAAGCTTGAGTAGGGCCCATCCTTGAGTTCCACCATAAGAATTCCACTCCTTTGGGTCCCCTTTCTTATTCTATTCTTGTCACTAAGGAGCTTACTCTTTCATCAGAGTTTTTCACTTCCCCTTTTCCCCCTCTTCCCCCTCTTCTAGAGGTTGGAACTGAGGCTCCTATTATTCCATATCCTATGGTTGAGTCACCACTCTCCTCTTTGGAGAAGTGTATGTTCGACTATCTAGAGGGTATTTCGGCTCTTTCAACTATCTTTAGAAGATTTTTGACACATGATTTGTAAGAAAAAGTGGATGGGAATGATGAGGCAACTTAATCCCTATCTCTTTTTGTAGGTGAGATGCTTGGTATTTCCTTATTCATTGTCCCTTTGTGAGCTTGGCATGGACTTCCCCCTATAATCATGACTGGGAGGAGGATGACTTGATGGGAATGATTGACTAGAGAAGCACCCTTCATGTCTTTAGATTAGAGTTTGCATGTTTGTCTGTTTTCCTTCATACTTTCTTTTATATGTTTGTGATATCTCCTAGAGGACCCAATATACCCTCATAGGAACTTGGATATAGGGGAGACAACCTGTCATACAATTCCTCTATTTGAATCATCATTCTTATTTTTGTCATACTTTTATTTTTGATTTAGGGGATGATGTAAAGCATTGAGGACATTTAGGCCTTCCATATTGATCCAAATTTATAATTTTATTTTGTCCTTATATGGTCCTTCTTCATTATCTAAAATATTTGGGGATATGATGATGATCCATACATGGTTATATACATATGCTATTGATATAAATCCTACTAACCCCGAATACTAAGATCCCCCATCTCTCTTATGCATTTTTTTTTATGTTGTGGGTTCCATGTGCTATTTGTTTCGAAGTAGCATTCCCTAAATACATCTCATTACGTTTTCATGAAAAATCTCTCTTTCTTCTCCTTAGAGTATCTTGTGCTCCTATTTGTATCACATGCCATTCTAATGAGGGGCTATCATATTATATTATAGATATTTTATCCTATTACTAATTTTGGAATATTTCTACATTCAACCATCTTATATGTCATCTAGCATGGGAAAAACCCACTAGACTTTGAATTTATGAATGTCTATGTCTATTTTATATGGTTGTCCCATAATGCAGTTTGTAGAAGTCATAGGCCAATTGGATTTCTGTATGTTCCCTAGCATAACACAACTTGTTACCCATACATATCGACATTGTCTTGTGTCTATATAATTTTTTCTTTTCACCTAACATGTTTTTCTGCAACTAACATGTTTATGGTGATGCAACTTAACCATTTAGGATTACCTCAGGCCTCTTCCTTGTGGGAAACTCTACACAGATAAAGACTCTTCTTATCCTTCACATATTGGGTGAAATACTCTCCTCTTTTTACTTTAAATCGCATCTTCTCTTGAACATATATTCTCACTAAAGTGTAATAACCCATTCTAATTATTACTTAGTTATATTATTGCAAATGAGATTATGAATATTAATTTTAAAAAGACATAACTTAAGCAACTATTTTCAATCATAGCAACACATGTATAATTAAAATAAGAGTCATAATGTATGTATTCATTTCCAGATTTCAATTACAATATCCAAGTTGACTTGGCTCATAGGGCCACAAAGTCAATACATTATACAATTTTACATCAAGGTTACATCATAGTCCATGATAGTCATGGAAATATCCAAGGTTTCCTCTTGATGCTCGCTTCCATTGGTGGACGAGAACATGTTTGAAGAACTTTACCACCCAACCACGATGATTACGCTTCCCCAAAAATCTTCCTACTTGAATAATGCTCGATCCTGCATAGAAATTTTAGCAAGAGAACAATCTTCAAGGTGGAATCTGATGTGTACCCAAACATCAACATGCATCTCTATCTATGATTTAGAAAAATGCAAGATCTATGTTAGGAATGGAAAAGAGTGTTATCAAAAATTCCATACATATATAATGGGAAAATTGCTTGGCCAAGCATAAAAACTTAGTTGCAACAACAAAAGATAGGTTTTGGATAAAGCAAAAACCTATACTCTTTGTACCTCATTTCGAAACCCGTCTCAAAAGGTAACTTTCAAACAATATAAGTTTACAACTTAGCAACTATCTACCCTCTAGAAACATCTACCCTGAGGTGCTCTAGTTTACTTAGGTGTTGCTATTCTACTAAGCAAAGAGAGTAATTTTTACACACAAGTCTATGGAAAAGTAATTCAGTCTACTTATTCCCTTAAATTAAATAAATTTAGAATAATTCAAATGGATATGTTCAATATGTTAACCATTCAATTCATACACATGTCACATGATTACATTCATCGTAATTTAGTATTCATTAAAAATGAATTAAAAAAATAACAAAAGAAGGTATGTCACAAGTATGTGTATGTACGTAGACAAAGGTCTATGTACATACACATATGTGTGCCAACTTAAGTTAATATATTTATGCATACATTCTGAAATAAAAACCATTATAACAAATTTCTTTCATTCCAAAATATTGCTACATACTTGTCATATCATTTAATAATAATACAAAATGTAAATTTCCTTTTTCAAAGAAATAAGAACGAATCTGTTTGAATAGTTTCCACATACTGATGTGCTATTTGTAACATAACAATTTTTTTTGAATCATGACAATGTTGTTTGTATCATAAAAATGTTTTTTTCAAAAGTTTATGAGTTATTGTGCCATTATGTCTCGTTAACAATTTCAAGATTATCCAGTATATCATGTAAATGGTCAATGTTCTATCATTCTAGTTATAAAAATATCTGAACAGTACTAGTGTTCTTTTTGTGCAAACAAAAGGATTGAATGGCATGCTTGTCATTTTAATTCACATACAAGTTGGAACATTTATATTACTGTTTTAGGCTAGGAGATGTGTTTCTATTGGTGATTGTTATGGATATAAGTTCAAGCTACTATTTTTCTAAGAATGACTAATAGTCAAATGACTGTTTGGTCTCATTAAAAAAATTATCATTATCCAAACTATGAAGAATATTGATTATTGACTTACATTGTTCAATGACCTACTGGGAAAAATCACTTAATGTTCATTCTATAGAATGATTCGAGCATCATTTAGGAAAAGATATGTGCATGCAAAATAGACTGGTGTAAAAAACATATGTGCACATTGTATGTATGAAAAAAGAAATGGGGATCATTATGAAAAATTAAATCTATGTACAAATGGTATACTGTAAACGATCTTAAAGTTCATTGCCCACATAAATGAATAGAACAATGTAATTGTTCCTCCATCGTTCAAGATGAACAAGGCATCATGCTTAAACAACAACATATACATATACATCATTCTATGAATGAATATGAAACCTTCACACCTATTTTGGGAAACATACCTATTTGTCCTAGCCAACAAGAAGAACAACAAAAAGTGAAATATTACAATAGTGATACAATCATTTCCCTTAAAGGAAAACAATAACAATGTTTAAATTGTTTAATACAAAACAATAATTCAAGCTATTAGAATCATTTGATTAACCATGTAATGGTTATTAAAATTCACATGCAAGATATAAATGAAAGAGGTGAAACAAATAAATAATATAGTACTTAACTTGGTTCCGCTATCATGCAAATAGAAAGAATATGAAAAGATATGGTGCATGTAAACATTGGCCAATAAGAACCTTCAAACATTTTTCAATAAAATGGTCGATCTCAAATTGAAACGCCATGGTTCCAAAGCAAAATACACTTGTAGAGAATGGGCATCTAATATTTTTCCATCAACTCGAATGGAATCGACAAAAAGTAAGGGAAACAAAAGTTTCAAATAGTTTTGAATGCAAAATTCAAACATAAACAACATCAAACAATAATTTTTAGCTCTATTCATGGCTTTTCCTCAACTTTTTCCCTCTTTTCCAGGTGAGTCAGTTCATTGGCTTGCTTTTTCCTGATTTCTTGTCACTGTTGCTAGACCCCCACCGATTCCTTCCCCAATATTTTGTGTCACCAAAATGGGAAAATGCATGTTTTCCTTACCTGGTCCCTCCATTATGGGAGTCATTTCATTCATAATTGACATTAATTTGGCCACCCCACTATTCAAATTTGAGTATCTTGGCCTTAAATTCAAATGTAGGCTACTATTTCATTATGTCTTAATTTAAATATTATTTAAATTTAACAATATGGTATATATATGTCTATTTTACTTTTATAATAGTATAGTATTCAATCACTTCCAAGAAAGGAATAAAATTTTATTTTGTTTGAATAATTGTTTTCAAAAGTAGTTTTATTATCCTTCAAGCATTCCTTTTTAATTTCATACAAATATCTTTAATCATTGCTACCATTCTCTTTTAATTTTGAAAACATATGATCAGAATAAACAATTGAATAAGAAGTCACATGTATAACATTCCACAAGTCTATTCTTTTCAAACATTAAATCATTTTGAATCAAATTAATAGAATTTTCTATATGAAAGTTTAAATGAAATCTATCATTTTGTTTTGTGGTGTGTGCATCCAGATTCTATCAAGCTTACTATTCAATCCATCTAAATTATCCTACTTCAAGTGTGTTCTCATCCTTCAACCTGCTACCCTACATTTGCATACACTTGCACTTACATAGTTCATTAGTAATGTTCAATCATGATAAAGTATGAGATAGTTCATAAGATCACTTGGTCAAAATATGGTCAACTTCTTTCAAACATTTCAAAAATATGAAAATTTTCATTCAACATATTGAATTTCTTCAATAATTCAATTTATCATATTATAATTTAAATGCAATAAAAATTGGGTGATGACATCCTTCCCCTCTTGGAAGAGACATCGTCTCGATTTATATTTAATCAAAATTTAAGCATATATGTCTATTTCAACATTATATTATATTGTTTTTTATTAGATAAGCAAGGGAAGGGCCCTAATCCCATGGTTACAAAGCTAGAACAACAAACATAGGAACATACTAGGAAAAACAACACCAACCACCAACAAAAAACAACATCAAACAAAACAACCCAGAGCCAAAATGGCACATAGGCCAAGTGCCCAAAATTGCAACCACATAACTATTATCAACATAATAAAAAATATAATCCCCATATTAATCCATAAAATGGTATGCGGGCCATTTATAAGACTAACCAAAGTCCAATAGGTACAAAATCATAGCATAGCTATCATAAAATAGTAGTCTGGAATAATAAAACTAAGTAACAATAGTTTCAAAGAAAACATATTAACAAAGCAAAAAGAGAAGACATGAGACCTCACCCAACATGGAATGATGCATGAGTCCATTTGTGACCTTCAAAAATTCCTCCACCACATGATTCCACCTCACAGCCAATAGAACAAGACAAACAACCATCCCCAACATAGCAACATAACACCCAATCACAATAACCACCCATAGGGTGGACAAAACAACCCAAAATTTAAACCAATTTTTGCATATTTCACTAAATCTTGAAACCAAAAAATCATGCAATAGCCATCTCACAACAGTCTTATCTCTCAAAGAACCAATTTCAAATCCAAACACAGCAGCAAAGTTGAAGGAAAAAATAGACCCTGCCATCCAACTTACCTCTCCACCTCTATAGGAGAAGTTGCTATGAGAACCCTATCCATTATAGAAAATATTCTCCAACATATCCAAACTCCACCTCAATAGGAGCGGTCTCTACCTCAATTGGAGCTACAAGAAATAAGGCTTGTTGAAGAAGCATAATCAACCCACCACACCCTCAAAACCCTTCTCCACCTCCATAGGAGAGGTCTCCAGCTTTATAGGAGAGGTATCCACCTCCATAGGAGAGGTCTCCATCTCAAAAAGAGATGACTCCACCTCATAAGGAGACACCATCTACAGAGCTAGGAAGGTTGTACACACCCTCGTAGAGAGAATACACATAGTAACGATGGGCAACAGGAGCACCTGGGACTTCAACAGGATGTTTGAGAGCAACCCCACCAATAGAGAACTTGAAATGGACAACATGAACCCTAGGGCCTTAAGGAAGAGCAAACAATGCAATCTAGCCAAGACCATAGAGCACAAAACCTGAGAGAACACATCACCTTTGAAGAACATCAACAAGCCTTGCATTATCAAATTAAGCATTCTAAGAGAAAAACACATAAAGGAATCCTCCAACATCAAGTATAGCTTTCTGAAAATAGCTATCAAACCAGCCCCCACAAGAGCCAGAATGGCCAGAGGTACAACTAAAAAAGCCCCAAAAAACATAAAATTCAAAATCTCAGAAACCACCACTTCTAAAATGGTCAAAATTTGGGTTTTCACAGCATCATTGAAGATCATCATCAAAATTAATAGAGAAAGCAACAAAGTGTTCTTATCACCATTGAAACTCATCAACAAACCAACAAGGGGGGACACCCTTCCAGAAAAGAGGACATTGAAAACTTACTCATACACCAAGTTCAAGCCAACCAAGCACATTTTTTCCAAAAGGGCTTCTGAAACAACTCTAGTAGGAGCCAATACAACTGCTTCCAACACCAGAAGAACATAACAACTATCATAAACCTTACAAAACTGACAACCCCCCAAAAAACCTTGCTTGAAGGTTTAAGAGCTTGAAACAAGAATCTTCAAATAGGGCAAAGCCCCTGCCACCACTTGGAGAATCGTGTAGAGTGAAACCAATTTCACCACATAGATAGTGAAAGGAATCCAACCAATACTAAAAAGTAAAACAAGATACCATCAACAGAGACCTAGCACCTAGGGGAAATAAACCAAACTTTTTCATAGCAACCATAAAACCCACATAAGAAAATGGCTCCAAAGCACACAATCGAGGACCCAACACCAACAGATAGCTGAGAAGAAAAAAATAAACCCCACAAAGAAGAAGAAGCTTGAGAGGGCTACAAACCATGAGCACAAGAAAAATATTGTGAGGGGACATCAATAAAACCAACTCCAAACTCCTATCAAGGATGAGAATAGGAAAAAGGAGCAAAGAGGCAACCTTGGCAGAGGAAGAGGCCCCTTCTAGCAAGAGTAGAAGTAGATAGAGCAAGGGTTATACAAAGACCACTCCAACACCAAACAAAGGAGCACTAAAGCTGAAAAAAAGAGGTAATGCCAAAGACCAAACTCCCCAACCCAACACAACACCACAGGGTGTTGAAGCAACAAAACAACCCCCCAAGACAAGCACACCCAAACTACACCCCAAGACAGAGAGCCTGGGAAAAGCAAAGGGTAGTCGGGAAGACATGAGTGCCCAAAAAGGACACAATAGCAATAGCTAACCCAAGGTGACCAGACCACCTACCAACACAAGAAGTGAAAGAGAATGACACTAGCATAACCAATACAAACCCCAAGCCCACATGAAACACACTTGAAACAACAACAAAGGGAATGACAACCAAAAAATGAACACCAAAAAAGTATTGGAAGAGCTTAAACCTCCCCTGAATACCCAATAAGAATAAACCCAGCCTAAGGCCTTCATAAAACTAGAGAGATTCATCATCCTCATCTAAATCAAAACCGCCATCGCCATCTTCATTAGGAATTTTTATAAAGTAGAACAAATTCCTTTCCTGCTCGCCATTTCTATTTAACTTGTTATTGCCAAATTCACACCATCATATTATATTGTTTCCAAGCCAAAAACTTATAATATTCAATCCAAATCTTCAAACAAAATTATCAAAATTCTCTTTCTAAGATAGCAAATGTGGGAAGGAGTGTTCTATTTCTTCTGCATCCTCCCAAGTAGCACTATCTTTTGAATACTAGTCCCATTGGACCTTAAATTGAGCAATTTATCTACTCCACAAGTTAATGTTGCATCTATCTAGGATACTAATGGGATCCACTAGCACCACTCCTAAGTCCTATACATGTAAGGATTTCAAATCAAGCATATGATCTACATTAGGATCATATGCCTTAAGCAAAGAAACATGAAACACATTATGAAGTCGAGCTAGAGTAGGTGGTATAGAAATTTTATAAGCAACTTGGTTGACCACTTCCAAGACCTCAAATGGACCCACATATCTCAGGGCTAACTTGGAAGACTTTCCAAAGGAAATGGAACTTTTATGAGGCTTGACTCTTAAGAAGATTTTATCCCCTGCCAAAAATTATCTAAGAGTTCTATTCTTGTCAGCATAAATCTTCTGTTGGTCAGTCGCTTCCTTCAGTCTACTCTTAATAACTCTCATTTGTTCTTCCATCTCCTTAAGAATTTCAGGTCCTACTACGATCATGTCTTCCAATCTATCCCAACTGATGGGTGTTCAACACTTCCACCTATAAAGAGCTTCAAATGGTGTCATACCTAGAGATGTGTGGTAAGAGTTATTGTAAGAAAACTCTACCAACGGTAAGTACTCTTTCCACTTATACTATTAGTCCATGTTGTATATTTAGAGGAGGTATTCAATTACCTAATTCACCCTCTCTATCTTCCCATTGATCCGAGGATAATAATCCAAGCTAAAATTTAACTTGGTTCCCATCGCGGTGTTCAACGTCATCCAAAATCTTGAGGTCATCTGGATGTCTCTATCAGAAATGATAGTCTCTGGAACTCCATGTAAGAGGAAGATCTCCTGGACAAATTTTTTATAAGGTTCAATGATCCATCCTTAAGGTTTCTTGGGATTATGTGCACCACCTTGGTCAACTTATCGATCACAACCAAGATGACATCATGTCGATTCTTGCTCAAAGGTAACCTTTGTACGTAGTCCATATTGATCACCTGCCATTTATACTAAGGTATTTCATTAGGATATAATAGCCCTACTGGATGTGCATGTTCAACCTTGACTTGCTAACACTCTAAGCATCTGTCTATGTAATCCACTACATCCTTCTTGAGTTTAGGCCAAAAGTATATGGTTTTTAATTTTGTGATCATTCTAGATACTCCAGGGTGTCCCGACTAAGGTGCATTATGAATCTCTTCTAGAACCAACTTCCTCAGCTCTCCAGAGTCTAGAATCTACATTCTTCTATGGTATCACAAAATTCCATCTAGTTCAATCTCATACCCATTGAACCAATGATATGATGGGTTGTCTACTAGGGTGCTCTTCACTCTTTCATAGTGCTCATCCCCTTGCAAATTTTGTATCACCTATTGTTTCAGATTAGACCTTACTAAGATCATGGCTACCAAATGTCTTTGTCTACTAAGAGAATCAACCACTCTATTATATTTTCCCTTTATATACTCAATTATGAAGTCATACTCACTAAGGAATTCCAACAACCTTCTTTGTCGAGCATTAAGGTTTGGCTGAGTAAAAATGTATCTCAATCCCAAATGGTTTGTCTTGAGCTCAAATGGCTTCCCTAAGAGATAATGTCTCCACATCTGCAAAGCATGAACTATTGTAGCCAACTCTAAGTCATATGATGCATAATTCACCTCGTGTTGTTTAAGCTTCCTTGATTCATAAGCTACCACTTGTCCATCCTATATTAGTACTACTCCCAAGTCCTCTCCTGAAGCATCTGTGATTATAGCAAATCTTCCATTAGGATTGATATGGTCAGCATTGGGGTTGTCCTGAGCCTCTCCTTCAGGAGTTGGAATTCTTGCTCATACTTCTCGGTCCATTTAATCTGTGTTCCTTTTCTTTGGATTGATGTCATTGGAGATGCTATCTAGGAGAACCCTTGCAAAAAACTTATATTGTAAATTGCGAGGCCCATGAAGCCATGAAATTATGACACATTCTGAGACACTGTCCATTCTACAATCACCTTGATCTTCTTAGGGTCTATGGAGACTCCCTCTGCTGAAATAATATGGCCTAGACATTGCACCCTATCTTGATAAATCAAGAACTTGGATGGCTTCCCAAAGAGTTTCTTCTCTCTCAGTCGTAAAACTATCCTCAAATTCCTATCATTCTCTTCAATAGACTTTGAGTAAACTAGGATTTCATCAATGAAAATCAAAACAAAGTCATCCAAACAATCTTTGAACACACTATTCATGAGGTTCATGAAAGTTGCAGGTACATTGGTTAAACGAAAGGGTGCCAGGGTGAACTCGCAATGTCCATACAAAGTTCGAAAGGAAACCTTTGGAATATATTCTTCTTTTATTCTCAACTGATGGTATCCCAATCTGAGATAAATTTTAGAGAACACTGTCGCTCCCTTCATCTGGTAAAAAAACTCATTGATCCTTGGGAGTGGGTATCAATTCTTGATGGTTGTCTTGTTCAAAATTTGATAGTCTATACACATATGCAAGGTTCCATCCTTATTTTTCACAAAGATAATTGGTGCTCCCCAAGTAGACACACTGGGTCTTATGAGCCCTTTGTTCAGTAATTCCCTAAACTAGACCTTCAGCTCATAAAGTTCGGTGGTGGGTATCTGATAAGGTGCTTTGGGTTGAGGCTCAGCTCATGTTACAAGGTCAATAGAGAAGTTAAATTCTCATTTTGGAGGTAACTTTGTGAGTTCATCAAGAAATACATCTTGGAACTCCTTGAGAATAGGGTAGTCATCTAAATACGGTTCCTTGCTATCGTGGTTATTGATTGCATCGCATAAATAGCACATCCCTTTCAACAAGCCTTTTTGAGTTGCATAGCAGAGATCTGTCTAAGTTCTAAGGGTCTTTGCATCCCAAAAATCTTGATTGGGTTCCCATAATCATCCAGAAAAATAACTACCTTATCCTTGGTTAACCAATTTATCCCCAAAATTACATTGTCTGAGCCTAAGGGTGCCACATACAGGTTGACCTAGGTTTGGAAAGTTGGAAGCTCTAACTCGCTGCAAAAGAGATAGGTGTCTACCCTCTGCTCTACTCAGTTTCCATACTGGATTGTCCATGAGTTTGTCATATATCTGTGTCTAATAGGTATCTTGGATATTACTCTAGGGTCTATGAAACATTCAATAGCTCTGGTATCAATTAAAATAGAGATGGTTCAGCCATAGAGCTTACCTACCAACTATATTGGTGAAGCCTGATACTCTGCCTACTTTTTATCCACTACAACATGGATCTGATGATACTGAGACTACTGATAGTTTCCTTGCCTTCGTGAATTTGAATTTTACGATAAATTAGAGGCATAATGATCACCTCCACAAGTATATAAACACCTATCGTGAGGCACTTTGTGACCTCCTAGCTTGTCCTCTCTGAAGCCCTTCTACTTTTGGTCATCTTTTCTTTTGTTGTTATTTTCCTTCTTTCTTTTTCCACTATTCCCATCTTCACCTTTCTCTTGTGACTCACTTTCCCTCTTGAGATTACATATCTGATGGTTCTTGTCTCCTTTCTGAAACATCTTGTTCCCAAACCACGACTTAGGATTTGAATTATTGTGGTAATTGGATAACTGATGTAATTCTACTCTTGTTTGGTGGCCTTTAGGAAGACTTCATTCATGGTGAGAGGATCATGCCTATCCACTTCTACTCCAATGTGGGGTCTAAGTCCCAATATGAACTTTTAGATACAAAAACGTCCATCTCCTTCATATTGGGGCACATACTTCAGTGGATTGGTGAAATTTTCTTAGTATTGGATCACAATCATGCTCCCTTGAGTTAGGTTTTAGAATTTTGTCACCTTCTTGATGAAAAAGAGTTGTGGTAACCATATTTTCCTAAAAGATTGAGGAAAAGTTCCCAAGTAATCTCACCAAGCTGAAGATTCCTTTCAATCTTTTCATTATCCCACCAAGTAGCTACTTCTAAAATTTGATATGTAGCCCAGTCCAGGGAAAAATTTAGTGGCGAATCTTTGCCAACTGGTGAATTCTAGAAATCATTCAAGTCGAAATTGGTGAATTAATCACACCCAACAGGGTGTTCAAAACGCTTGGATTTTACGAACTATAGGTCCAATGCATGTCCATTCGCCAATGTTTTTTTATGAGTATATTTAAGCAACAATTACAATGTCAAACTAGCATTTAAAATGACCACTAATATTTCAATTGGAATCCCATAAGCATTTAATAAAGACCTATATTCAATTACTACTATTAAACAACATTGTATCAAGACCCATTTTTCCAATTAAAATTTACAAATAGTTTCTTGTGAAGACCCATTTTCCAATTAAAATCTATAAATAGTTGCTTATGAGAACCTATTTCGCCAATAAAATTAAAAAATAATTACATTTGAGGACACATTTCGCTTTAAAAATTACATATCATTGTATAAGCACCCAGATTCGCCAATTTTTTAATATACCACTTAAAAATCCCATGGAATTTTCCAAATATGGAATCATAGATTGATATAAATACAATCCAAAGTGTCATTTATTCTTACACATTTTGTTTGGTTCTGAGGTTCTATTTCTCGATTCGGAAGTCAACGAAAGTCGAGAACATAGACTTAAAGGTGAGTGATTATTTCGTCATAGTGTTATTAGTTATAATAATAAGTTTTATTTATCTCTTTTCAATTCTTGCTTTAGTCTTAAAGATGATATTGAGTAGGGAATGAGATCTATATTATTATTCTTTGTCCTTCTTAAACAAGAAGACATTTTTTCCCAGTTTTTATTTGAAGTGAGAGATGAATATGCCAAGTGATTCGAGCAGCAAGGGTAAGGTTCCTACTTCTAATCAGGGTGGTGAAGAGACTCCTATCACTGCTCAGCGTGGTAAGGCTCCTTCCATTCCTCAGGGTGGTGAAGAGACTCCTACTTCTCCTCAAGGTGTTGAAAATACTCTTGTCGCTCCTCAGGGTGGTGAAAATACTCCTACCTCTCCTTAGGGTGGTGAAGAGACTGGAGGCCATCAAAATGCCCAAAACTTAGATGTACCATACAATCTTACTATTGAATTTCCAAAGCTTATGATCCATCAAGTCAAGATGGAGTTACATCATCAACTCTTCCACCAAATATTGGTAGCATTCACAATACCTCATCGCCACCAGAAGGTCAAGTTGAGATTGTCATTGAGTTAAATCAAAATGTATCAAATGAGGATCTGGATGGAAATACCATATAAGATTCTCCAAGGGATACCCTGGTTAGGTAGAATGAGATAATTGACTTGGATGAGGATGATGTTGGTAGCAAGAAAAGGAAAAACAAACCAAAAAGGGGGGTGAGTGGGAAATGACAAGGAATTTTCAACTTGGTTGGTTGTCAAAGTAACCATTCATTGTACTAGTGGGGAAAGAAAACAAGATTGAATATGAAACATTGGCCAAATTTATGATTTGTACTTGGAAATGTGGAAGAGACAAGACATTGTAGCTAAAGATTCACACTATAGAAAATCATATCAATAAATTTTATGAAAAATAAATTATAGACAGAAAGGAACAATCAGTCGTATGATGGAAATCAAAGGAAGAATGTCTTCATGTTAGGTATGTCGTGGATTATGAAGAGCATCACTAAAAAAATTTGAAGCTTGTCAGATGTAAAGGTACACTTGAGGCTCAATTTGGAAAAGCAATGGAAGTAGCAAATATGTCAAAAATTGTTCAGATGAGTGTTGTTTTTCATATTTTGTCCAGAAGGCATCCTATGACAGACTACCTAGAATATTCTGGTTTATTATCCTATTTGAATGTTCCTCACTATCCCTACTAAACTGGTCAAGAACACCTGGATGGAAACGGAAAAACTATCTTGCTACAGTAGAAAAGGAATATTTAAAGGATAAAGTAAAAGAGTCAAATTCCATTGCATTATCTTTAGATGAAGTTATTGTGGTAGAAAATACTTCTTGGGTATGTATGCATTTGTATACTATGCAACATGTTCTCCAAGCTCATCTTCTCTGTGTTCATAAAATGAAGGACAATTCAACATCGTAAAATATATTTGAAATAGTCAAGAAATATTTGAATGAAATTGCAGGTATGCATGAGTTGACAATTGCAAAAAAGTTGGTGTGTAGAGTTGATGGAGCTACGTGATGCAAGGTCAAAGGCCAGTGTTTGCACGGTTATAAACCACTTGTGCACCATACATGTCATTCACCAGATGGCCTACATAATGAATTCTGAATTCAAAATTATATGTTTCAGACAAAAGTCGTAAACGAAGCCCAGGAGATCCACGCATACTTTTGCCGAAGTCCTAAACATTTCACAGAATTTCAAAATTTTGCTGAGGGAATAACACCAAGAAAGAAGCTTCTCAAGGATGTCGATACTAGATGGATCTCCCTGCATGGACCAACGCAACAAGTTCTTTCAAAATATCAATCCTTGATTGGAGTGATGTACTAAAATCACAGCATAGGATAAAGCCGCAACTCATATAGTTGCTGATATAGAGACACTCTGACTTTAACTAGTCTTGTCCCTATGTTGGATGTGATGAACAAACTTATGCTGAAATCCCAAGATAGAACTATGTATATTAATGAATATGCCAATCTATTTAAACATACATGCTTGGCCCTCAATCATCTATATCTAGATCTAACACAAGATGGCGCAAATTATTTCATGTGGCAGAAAATTGCTGATTTGAATGATCCTAATAATTATTTATAGTTTAATGCAAGCGAGCACTTATGTATCTGTGTATGTGGATATGAGATACAAATGTACCAATGTAAGACAACCAAGTGCTCTAGTAGAGAAGTAGTTGTTAATGAGGAAGATTTTAAAGGCATTGTTAAATCTGTTGGTGATAATTTGAAGGAAATTGCAAAATCTCTTTCCTCAGAGATCTGTGAAAGATTCCCTTGACATGAAATACTTGAAGCCATGAGTATTGTGTATCCTCAATTTTGGGCAAACCGAGATAACCCAACATATTTTCATGCTCAGGTAAAAATCTTGATCGAACAATTTTCAAAAACTATAACATACAATGAGCAAAAAATAGAAGGAATTTTAGATGAAGCTAAGCTTCGAAAACAATGTAGGAATTTTGCAACAGCTATGAAGGACCATTATAAATCCATGGGAAAGGACAAGGCCTTTGAACTGGGATCAATAAAAAGGTTTGGACAAACTTAGTTCAAAGTGAAATATTGCGTGATAAGATATCAGAATATTTCAAACTTGTTGATTTATGTCAAACAATGATATTGGGGTCGGTGGAGGATGAGAGCTAAAGATATCAGGTTTTGAAATCAAAGTTAAGAAACAAACTAGACAAGAATTTGGAATGCTTGAGGATGAAAGGAACTACATATAATGTCAGGAAATTTTCCTTTGATAGGGCAATTTTTCTGTAATTTGGAGGTCCACATGTGAAAGAAGAGGGACTGGGTTCTGCAACACTCCAATTCCAAAGGCTGGTACTAGTGGCACTAGCGGTGGCAGTGGGACTGGGAAATGACATTAACAAAAATGACACAATGAATGTTGAATTTGAGACATAGGCTGAAGAAAATGAAGAGCAGACTTAGAATCAAGATGACTATTTTACTCTATCTAATGATGAACGTCAGTTTGAGGACCCTGACTCCGTTTGGGAAATGGAAGAGAATTATCAGCTTTTAGGTATTTATACTGCACTTGCATCTATGAATTAGTTTCATTGTTCCAAAATCGTAGTTGATGATATTTTATATTGTATCTAATGAAAATTGAAATTGTGGGAATTATTGCAATTCTTGATATTTTTATTTTATATTAAAATTTCATGAATCATTCCAAACTTTATTGAAGGATATTTTATATTGTATTCCATGAAATCATGGATATTTAATATTTTATACCCGTATTCCATGGTATTGAATTTGATATGTGATTCGATTATTTGAAAGAACAACAACACTTATCGTACCACTATAAATTCCTATCTTCATTGCCTTCCTTCCTTCGGCAATGCCTCCTATGCCTTTACTCTTGCATGTATTCCTGTACTTAGTACAATTGTAATGTCATTGCCCATAGCATTGTAGTAATCAGAATCTCGGGTTCTCCATTTCCTCCCAAAGCATTTTAGACCCAAACCAACATTTGAGATCTTTCTTTCCAGATTTATAATTTTTAGGTGGATCTACATTCCACCAGTTTTGAGAAAGAATTGGTTGGTCGAGTTTCTTTTGTAAAAGCTTTCAGGAAGCTTCTTTGTTCTTTTGTAAGAACGTCTTGTCGACGTGGGAACTGTAGTCATAGGTGGAGTTACTTTCTGGAGGCCTCTTGTAAGGTGAAAGTTGATTCCTTTTTGTAACCTGTGAAGATTCCAAGTCTTGAAGGCAATATATTGATTCGTCTTTCTGGCAAATCCAAAGACATAGCTGATTTCGGTGAACTCCGTTATCACCTCGGTTGTAATATTTTCCTTTGTGATTTCTTGAAATTTTTTATTTGAGCTTAGTAGATTAGAGATTTGGATTTAAATTTTAGATTCAAATCAATAATTAAAAGATTATGATGTTAGATTGACTATTGTAAGTCTTTTTTTGAAAATATAACTCGTGAACTTTATCGAGCAAGTGCTCAATTCGTTTATGGATCAAATTTGGTATCAAAGCAAGATACTAAGCTCATTTTTGCAGTTAATCACAAGATGGCATCCAAATCAAGTGAAGCATCCAAAGTAACGATGACATCGTCAATGGTGCAAGAATTCTTTGAGATGAAGAAGATGGTTGAGATTATTTTTCACCATCATCGTGAAAGGTCTAATAAGATGTAGAAGCTAGAGGAGGCCAATCATCATATGCAGATGGAGAATGAAGAATTGAAGAGATTTTTGGGAGAGGCTAATGTAGAGAAGCAAAGGCTACAAGCTTTGCTAGAAGAATTCATTGAAGAGCAGAACAAGAGGATTCCTCTTGTATCCGAGAGCAGCCACATTTTTGGTTTTTGTCTGCATTCTGAGGATACATCATCCTCATACTCCCCACTTACCCTGCCTGATAGTACGGGGGCCTCTCCAGCAACAAAGCAAGTGGTGAAAAATCCTAAGTAAAAATTTGTGTGTGGCCATGATTGGGCGAATTCTCCTGGTGTAGTAGAGTGTGCCTACTGTCGACAAATGGAGTACCTTCAAACTCTTAATTTGCCTGATAGTGACAGTAACTATCTTGAAGCATCTTCCACCGAATAGAAGAAGTCAGTAGAGGATGAGTAGGACTCTTTTGTGCACTTTGAGAAGCACACGAAAGGCATGGGATCGAAGTTGCTTGGGAAGATGGGTTTCAAAGGAAATGGCTTTGGTGTTTCTGAGCAAGGCATCACCAATCCAGTTGAGGAAAATAAATGACTATGGTAGCAAGGAATGGGATTTGGAAGAGGAGCTAGACAATCCTCTAGAACTCAAAATTTCTGCACCCACTATGGCATTAGTGGACATTGGGAGGAAAAGTGTTGGAAGCTACATCCAGAGCTCCATCGTCAATCGAGGTCTACTAAGAGACCCAACCACCTGAGAGTTGATGAGATGAAAGCGGAGCCGATAGTTGCTACCACCTTTAAAGCGGTCCCAGAGGAACCTCAGCCATAGCCTCAGTAGCTTGTAAAGGAGAGTTCCTTCGAATAGCTCCAAAAGAGCTGGGAACATCGCTCATCAAAATAGTATATTAGCTTGTGTGTGTTTATTACGTCTTTGTAGTGTGATAAATATGTTGATAAGTTAGTGTGGTTTTGTGAGAATAAAACTCAATAAAATTGTTTGTATAAGTTTATTTATGAAGTTGTATTTCTTTCTGATTGAGAATTTATAAGGTTCTTCGAAGCCACGTCTCTTGTAATCAATGAAAAGAAATGCTTGATAACTTCTTACTGCAAGATAGCAATTTTTTTTTTGTAGTTTCTTGTAGTTTATTTTAGTGCGAAGCTTTCAAGGAAGATCACTTTTGACAGAGAGTTGCCAAGAATAGTCAAATAGTGACCTGAATGTTCTCAACTTAGAGACTCAGTTTGTAGATAAGTCCAAACTCAATTGACAACTGGAGTTCTTAAAGGATCTTGTCTTTAGCCTTGTTGCTTTAGAAAAAAAAATGCAAAGCTTTATGGTTAAGCCTTTCAATCAGCTATTCCGAAGGACATATGTGAAGGAATGTTTTCAAGCTAAGGTAGAGTACCATGCTCGAGAAGTTTGAAGAAGCATTTGGAGGCATGCCAAATTTTTGGTGAAAGATGTAGAATGGAACCACTCCCTAAGAAGCATCGAGTGATAGGTTTACCATGATCAGTTTCTCTCTTTACTTTGAGTATGCTAAGTTACATTTTTAACTGCATCATGATAAGCTGTGAAGTTTTGTGTTTCCAGAATGTAAGACCCCTGTAGAGGGTAGATGTGGCAATAGGAAAGCTCTTGTTGACATTACATTGTCAAAGTGTAAGACCTTAGAAGGCAGATTTGGCAATGTGAGTGTCTTGTTTTTGAAGACCTGATTATTGGCATTGCACATAGGAGGACATGTTTAAGGGAATAAGAAACTTTTGGAGATGAAAAGTATTTCAGTGGGGAGGTTTGATCCAATGGATCTTCAGAACCTAAAATTTGAAGTGTTCCAGTTTCTCCCGGAAGTGATGCCATCTTGACAAATTGAATCCAACACAACTTGAACAAACAAAAAAGGAGTATGTTTGTTCAAGTTACGCAAGTCAAAGATTTGGTCAAAGCTCAGTCAACTTAGGTATCAGGGATGAGAAAAAGGGTCAAAAATTGACATCATCAAAAGTGATCAAATTTGGTACCATTGCGAAGAGATTTTCAAGAGCTTTCTGACGACACTCATTTCATGCAAATCAGAGATCGTATCTATGAGATATGGAAGGTCAAAGTTTGCAGTTGACCAAGGGTATAGGTTGTACAGATGATGACATCAACAGAGTGAGTCAGCCGTATAGATGCTAGCATGGACCAATTGGGAGCTGACACATGTCAATCCGTATAACTCATACAATGAAATCGACAATGAGGTGGTAGGTGACGAGACAACCATACAGTGACGTGGATGCTAAGTCAATAGATGATGTGGTGTTTGGTGGCAATACAGTCAACATGATCGCAAAATTAGGTGACATGATGACATGGAATTGAGTTGTAGGCATCAATGAGTCAATTTGTGCCACGTGGTACATTGGATGCATGCCACGTGGCCCTTTGATCTTGTCCCCTCCATTGTTTGTTGTGTTGGTTATCAAAATTGTTGGTGGGAGGTTGAACCCCCACCCTACACCTTCTAAGTGGTGTGGTTAACCGTTAGACCACAGTGATCGACTTTGGTCTATATAGATGATAGTTTTATTTTGTTATTCTTCTGTTGGAAAACGGGTAAGAAAAGAATGCCAGTGGGAGTTGAACCCCCGACTGATGAGGTAACAAAATTTGTAACCACCATTACACCGTTGTGTGTATTTAAAATATATAATGCACCAGTTTAATATGGAAAATGGTTAGGCCAGAAGCCTAACTAAATAACCTTTATTGGTTATTTGTTGAAAACTAATCAAATAAAAACAAACCTCCAAAACCATCAAAGCCCAAAATTGATTAAATAAGGGCTCCCACAACAAATAAAATTATTTTTAAGTGGAATTGTTTTTATTGTTCCATATAAGGGGGATTTTATGGTTTTACCCCCATATGGCAAGTGTAATTGTATTTAAAGGGGAGTAAGGGGTTGTATTGTACAACCAATTCTTGAAACCAAGTAATCTCAGGAGGAGATTTTTGTAACTTGGTGAAGAAATTGCATAGGTTGATTTAGCCTCATTTGTAAAAGCTTTGTGAAGCTTCTTTTGTTCTTTTGTAAGAACGTCTTGCCGACATGGAAACTATAGTCGTAGGTGGAGTTACTTTCTAGAGGCCTCTTGTATGGTGAAAGCTGATTCCTTTTTGTAACCTGTGAAGATTCCAAGTCTTGAAGGAAATATATTGATTCATCTTTCTGGAAAATCTAGAGATGTAGCCAATTTCGGTGAATTCCGTTATCACCTCGGTTGTAATCTTTTCCTTTGTGATTTATTGCAATTTTTTATTTGAGCTTAGTAGATTAGAGATTTGGATTTACATTTTAAATTCAAATCAATAATTAAAAGATCTTAATGTTAGATTGAGTATTGTAAGTCTTTTTTTGAAAATCTAACTCATGAACTTTATCGAGCAAAAGCTCGATTCATTTACGGATCACTTTCTATATTGAAATAACAGAAAAGAAATAAAAATATCAAAGGTTTTTTTGTCTTGATAATGGTTTCTTAAAGACAATTGTTTTAGAAATTAAAATAAAGTCTTTGAAGTATCAAGATTGCCAAATTAAAGAAAATAATATAAAAAATAAAAACTAAACAATGGTCCCACTCCCAGCACTGACTCCTTCACTTTCAATTATTTTTGCCTCCTTCTTTAGTAACGCCTCCTATACCTTTACTCTTTTCCTATATTCTCGGTACTTGGTGAAAATTGCAATAATGTCCTTGCTCCATAGTGTTGTAGTAATCTGTAACCTAGTTCTCCATTTTCCCAAAGCATTTTCTGACTCAACAACATTTGAGATCTTTTCTCTTCTCCAGATTTATAATTCTTCAGATGGATCTGCATTCCACTGAGTTTCGAGAAGGACTCCCATGTCACTATACCAGGATCAGCTATTTCTTTATTGAATATCTCTCTAAACTTCAGAGAGATCTCTCTTATATCTAGAATCCTTTCATCAAACTCATCAGTAATTTCCACTCCTAGAATATTACAATATTCTTTAATTTCCACCAACATTTCATAATATTGATCAAGTGTGTTATTAATTTCCTGCACTAGATTATCATACATATTCAATTTCCATTCCAATGAATCAGACCAGGAAGGCTCTAGCTCCTTAGAATTATTCACAATTTTCTCACCAATTAATATCTTTGAATCCATAGAGTTCAATTCTTTCATCTCCTGAGATAGCACATAGAGACTAGTTTGATCTTTTCTGACCTACTGAAGTTTTGTTACTAACTCCTTCCTCTTTTTAACAACTCGAGTGTAAAAGAGCACAAATTTATTTAGAAAGAAGATAGCCTCTTGAGATATTTTATCGATCCCCTCAAAAGTAGCTTAGGAATAGCTCAAATTCTTTTTAATTTTCTGTATGGTGAGCACATTGATTCCCTCTACCTAAGAACTTGAGGCTTCATCAGATGTAGGAGGAGTGGCCATGGAAGAAATAAAGTTACTCAATGTGAGGACTTGAGATTGCAGTTTTATATTTCCTTTCCTCTATTCTTTCATTCTTTTAATCAAGGTATTGACTGAATAATTGGCATGGTACACATCACCTTCCAGTGTTGGAGGCCCCATATCAACATGTGTGACTTTGTAGTCTACCTTCGCTATTTCATCTTCATTTAAATCCTTGACAGGGTCAACAATTTCTAACATTTGATTTCCAGATGTAGCATTAGTCACCATCCTTGACATACTCCTGCATTTCTTAGGTTTTGAAGAGCTTTGAAGTAACTTTGCAATTGTATCCACTCCAATTGTCATTGTAGGAATATGCTTTCTCTTCTTCTCCACTACTTTTTTCAGCCATCTTGGGGAGAATACTACCAGACCAAAATCTTCATTTCCACTAATAGTTTCTTTAGGAGCGCTAGGAGTGAAAGGTGGATTATTAGCCAGAGAAGAGGGAAATTCAGACAAAGGAGGAAATATATTATCTTTAGTGATCTGTTGAAAGATAGCTTCAAAATCTGCAGCCACAAGTTCTTCTTCATTGGTCTTCTTCTTAGGGGTAGGAGAAAGCACACTGTCTTGTTCATAGATTCTCTTCAACTTGACTATTTCTTCTGGCCTATCACCATCACCTCTTGAATGATAATTTACACTAGAGGACCTAACAGAGGGTTTCCCCGATGATACACTTGCACCAGATGTTGGTGTAGACCCTTGTTCATTCTTCTTTGATGACTTAGGCTCCTGAACAAGACCAAAAACTTGCCACCATTTCCCATCCAACTAGTGTTGGGTTCTTTTAAGCACTGGGGAAGCATGCACCTTCATATCTGAAATTTCACTTTGGCTCGAATCAACCCTAGGGTGGGATTTATCAGACAATTTTTCATATCCATGATCTATGATTGTTGAATCCTCAACTACATTTTTCAGGAATGTCAAATGATAGACCGAAATCCTGTATCTATTTTAGCATTAGCCTCATATAATCTCTTCTCAAAACTTCATTCTCATCGACACGATATTCCCAAAAATCTTTGATAGATAGGTGATGCCAATATAAGCTCCCTCCATAGATATTCTGCTTCAAAAAACCCTTACTATCAAAATTACCTCTCATACACAGATTCTAGAGGTTATATTCCTTGAGAATTCCTTTAGCTCCCCTGGCCATCTGGTTTGTTTTTCACATAAAAGAAGGGATCTCTAATGGGAAGACATACCCTCCTTTCCCCATGTTTGTATACTTAATATTAACCATGGCCATTTGTCGACAAACTTCCAGAAATATCAGTAAATCTTCAAGATACCGAGGTAATTTAAACAAGGCTTTCTCAAAACCCCCTATTCTTAGATATGAAAACTTATCAAATTCTATATAAAAACTCCCAAATTTTGATACAAGAGAAATCAATTTAGGGGAAAGGCACATTTTTGGATTTCCATCTAGCTTCCTCATGACCTCCATTAAAAATGCATCATTAACATGACAAAAATCACCCATTCCAAATTGTTTAGTGAGCTGAGGAAAGTGTTTATACACAGGCATATCAAAATTTGGGGTTCCTTGTGGCTCCAACCTAGACCAAAAGGACCTCTGACTACCTACAATGTACATTAGGCAAGAACACATATAGAAAGTAGTCATCTTATAGAAATTAATTAATTGCTCATTCAAATGGAAGCAAATAAATTTAGTCCAGTCAATGAAAATATTCTCATCACAAACTATCAAGATAAACCGGCACATCCAATCCTCAAATAAATCAACTTGTGCATTCCCAACAACGCATTGAGATAAAGCAATAACATGTACAATTTCTCCCTTAAAATGCACTCTTTTGAGTTTACTCTATAGTTGCGACTTACCTTTCTTTTCAAACTTCAACTAGGTTTTGGCCATGGAGTTCTTACATTAGTCTGTATTCGATTTGAAAAATTCACTTGCCACTGCAACAGACATGTCTTCTACAAGTTCCCTTTCTGGAATCCCCAGCATGCAGGAAACAACTTCAGGAGAAATTTCTTCAACTACAGTCCTATCCACGGCTTTAATTTCCCATGTCTACGGAATGTACCTTCTTGCATATGCACTTATCAGGTCCACACTCAACACAGCTTCTGGAAACCCTCTAGTGTGAACTAGCCCACTTTCTAAGAGTTTTATATCCATCTTAGACTTGTCGTCCCTCTCTAGGCACACCCAAAATTTGTTTAACTTAAAAGGTTTGAGTGTTGTATCCCTTATGCCAACCCAACATTCACTCTGCATAAGCGCAAATTCATGAAGAACAAATGTTTGCACCTGAGAAGTATTGGCCTTGGTAAAGAATGAGAATGTAGGATAAATGTCTAAGTAAACCTTCGCCACCCACATATGTCGTTATTTTTTATAGAACGTGCTTTAAATGCGGCATTCAATTTCATTCCTCGAAAAGACAGCCTTTAAACCTGCATCCTTTTGGAATTCTTGAAAAGACAACTCAAGTTTTTTCTATACATAGCATTCAATGAGATGTCAAATTATAGTGCCTTTGAAAGGCCAGATAAGTCCATAATGTCGCATGGCCGCTGAAACTTGGAACCTTAGAACCAAAGTCTAAAATTTTGAAGTTTTTGAAACCTCTAACCCACTGACTACAAAGTTGACCAAGAAAGACTTGCAACTCAACAAAGTGAAACAACTCAAGAAATTGGGAAGTTATGAAAATTTAGAACTTCACGACAAGGTTATAAATTATAAAACTCTAATGACTAGTGATTGGCAAGGTTATAAATTATAAAACTCTAAGGACTAGCGACTAAGGTTAGGAAAAGCACCAAAACCACAACTTTGAGTGATAGTAACCACAAAAATGAAACTAACAAAAAATCTATCATTCCAATTCCAATAATAGATAATCCACCAGAAAACTACTCAGCAAAAGTAGAATAAATCCACACACCATAACTCAAAGGTTACGTATGCATGAACTTAAGTTACTCAACAAAGTGAACCAAATCAGGTAATCGGGTAGTTATGGAAATTTAGAACTCCGCGACATGGTTATAAAACTCAAACGACTAGTGACTAAGTTTGCTTTGCTCCCTTATTTTAAGTCTATTGTCTCTCCAGTAACAAGCTGTAACATTTTACATGAATTATTAATGAAATCTAATCAATGATCTTTCATTAATCTTCTTTGTCATTATGCATTGATGTATGTTTTAATTTTGGCTCTAGTTTAATGAATTAGTTAAAGTACCTTGATTAAAGCATGAATTCATATAAATATTTAGTGGATTTGATAAGTAGTCATGGAGATTGAGTATTGATGTGTGAATAGTAATGCAATTTCACTAAGATTATGGATGCCTAGAATTAAAATCATCTTATAGTTCATATTTTAATTGTGTTAAAAGTAAAACTTGAACATGTACTCAGTGATTCATCACTCAACTCAATGCTTAATAACATATTAACAATAGTATTAATAGCATATACAACAATGAACATCAACAATCGTTTAAAGTGTATCTCATAGTTGAAACCACTAGCAGACTTTTTCTTCAAATGATAAAATAAATAATATAGATAATTTAACATCAACACATTACTAAAGTTTGAGTTGGAACAAAGAGGACTCTGCATAGAGCTAAGTTGGAACTTGGAGACTCATATTATCAAAAATAAAAAATCAAATCACTGCAACACATTTTCTAGCAACTTCCATTGTTCAGGTGGTGGAATTGTCATTTTTTTTAACTGATGTTGTTTGATTTGAAGATTTGTTGACAATTCATGATTCAAATTGGAACCTTTCTTGGATTCTTTAGTCAATTTTTCATTCAAGGTTAGCAATGGTTTGACGGAATCCAAGTAGTTCACCACATTTGGGTATGAAGAAATTGGCCCAAATCAATCTTCATTGCATCCTCCATCTTCTTTCTGAAATCATTATTTCCAATGAATTGCTCATTTGTGTCAAAAGCCTCTAGAAAACCAAGCTCTATGAAGTTCCTTACCTTTTCATCCACCTTCTTCATCTTGTCTACAGCCAAACAAAAATATTCCTTTGTTTCACGCATTCTCAAACAATTTTCAATGATAGATGACAATGTCATTGATGTAGCAATCCAATTAGTAATCCCTTTTGATTTGCAAACATTGTCACTAGCTTTGTAGACTATTTTTTGAATTTCATTTTCAGATTTCTCTAATGCCAACACATTTTTGTTGTCCACTAAATATTTGTTGAGCTTCTAATGATGTTGTCTGATAGCATTAATGAATTGAAACATGTCACACAAATGATCAATCCTCTGCATTATTTCATCTAGATATTTTGTTTCATATGGCTCATTGTCTCTCTACAAAATGCAGATAACTTATTTTGAAAAGACTCAATTTCATTTTTTGCTTCCATCAGCTCTGCCTCCAATCTCTCATTTATTTTTCTCTCCTTCTCCAATTTTTTTTCCCACTATGCATTTCCATTCGCAATGCTTATCTTAGTTTTTATGAAGTGTATTTTTCCTCATTGTATTTCTTGTTGCTCTCATCTAGCCTTTGCTTCATTTCATTCACTACAGTCTCATTCTACTTATCCTCTTTGCTTGTTGATGAAGAGGCAGATTTTTTTGTTCTTTTTTCTAATTCTTTGCTCTTGTTATCTATTGCTTTCCTTTGTGCTTTCTCATTTCCTTTCCTTTACTACTTTTCTCTTGTTATATTCCATGTATCCTCTTAGCAATGATGTGTACACCAATTCATTTTTATTCTTTGATACATTAATTTTGTTAGTATTTATGAGTCCAAAAAAATCCAATTGAATATTGTTCACTTGGAATTCAGATCGAGCAATATGATTTGTTGGTTTGTTTTGAACTGTGTGAACAATAAATGTGTACTCCATGATTTCTTTATTTGTTTCAAATGTGGGTAATACCATGGTTGTTGTAGGCTCTCAAGTTACAACAAATTCACTCTCCATCAATTGCTTCTTTTCTTTTTTATTCATGTTTGATTTCTTTTTAAAATCTTCAATGTAATCAAAACCTAGGGATGCAGGAACAATGGAATGCTTGAATGGTGAAGGAATAGGAGTACTTGCAGTTGCTAATGATGTTGTAACTAGACTAACTGGCAGTGGGGGGTGCCTGGAAATAACTCCTTTATGGTGGATCCACTAGTATTGTGACATGGATCTATCAAAATCCTTTTCCTCTTTTGTATTCCTTGATCACTCGGTGTTTCTATGGTATCTTGTATTGTTGTCCTCTTGTCTGTAATTTTCTGTTGTAGCACATGTTGACCACTACTAGTACTACTACCCATACCATCACCACTAGAGGTAGTGCCAGTTGCACTAAGCTCTCCACCATGGGCATGTCCTAGTTGTGATTGTGTCTGACCATGAGATTGAGGATGAGGATTTGAAGCTCTAACAAATTGACTTGTATGCCCTAGGTCTATTTTTTCACCTCCAAGCCCAAGGCCAAATTTATCATTTGCTTTTCTATGCTCTACATTTGTTACCATCCAAGGGCCTTGTCTTTGGTATCCCAAAGGATCACCTTCATAACCCATTTTTTCAGTTATGGCTTCTCCTATAGTATATGCTTCTTTTGTGGCCTCACTTAAACCAAGTTTGAAATTGACATGGCTTTCTTCTCCCATATCATCATTAGATTCATCATCACTTTCTTTATCTTCTAGTTCTTGTTCATCTAGATGCTCTATATTCCACAATTTTATAAACTCATGATCTTCGTTATCTCCATACTCTACAAGAGCTCTTGGATCACCTAGCTCCTTCCTCATTGACCAAAAGGTAGTAATTTTTTATTGTGACCAATTTTTTCTGTAACTTCCTTCTCTAGAGAATCTTGCATTTTTACTCTACTAGATGGTTTAGCACTTTTTTGATAAAAATTGTTGTACCTCTTGATTTTCTTTCAATGCATGCCATAATTTCTGCTAACAATTGTTCAAAAGAAATACCATTCTCAACAACACTTTTCTCCATTGCAATTTTGACATCATATGAAGAATCCTTGTTTCTCAAGTTTTCAAGCAAGGGTTTACTTTGATGTTGAATTCTACTTGCAGCATTCTTATTGAGAAAAATCATTGATTTAATGGTTTCACATGGATCATACTGCTAGTGACAGATAGCATCAAAATCTATTTTTTTTAAAAGATGATGTGCCACACTAAATTCTCTTCTCTCAAATGTGATCCCTCCACATGAAAAAGGTAAAGAAGGAAATAAGGCCTTCTTTTGTTGACCGGTAAAGTGTAGTTCATCAGTACTCTACATCTTCCTTACATATTCCAAAGCAAAAACCCTTTTTGTCACATGTATTGGAAGTTTGTATGGTTGTACTCCCGATCCATAAAATCTTAACACAATATATTCTTCCATTAAGTACCAATCAGCCAACTGTATTCTTTTCCTAGTTGCATGCAGTTTCTACATGACATAGGAAATCTAGGCATTGGAGTATTTGTAATTGCTTGATGCAATGGAACCAAAAAGTAGTCTACAAAATGGTTGTAGTTCCTTTGAGAATCATGTATCCTTATAACAACAGTCCATTCATATATTGGAGCCATTTTATTTTGCTCGGGATTACTATAGGGCTGAATCTGAAGCTTGTTGGTCTAAAACATTCCTCTGAATTTGAATAGAAAAAGATAGTACAGGTAGGTTGTGAACCTAAATGTCTTGGTGGAACCTCCTTTAATCATTAAAAATTGTTTATCCATGGATTCTACAATGTGCTCAATAAAATTATATTTGACATGTGGAACACCATAATGGATATTATACACCATTTCAAGGAGGCATACACCCACTTCCAAATTGCTATCTAGTCTAAGGCAAAATGCTAGCATGGAAATAGTATCCTGAACCCATGGTCTAAAAATATCCAAATCATAAGGAGGCTTATGATCACCTTTCAATTTGTTTCTATCCTAAACTATTCTATTTAAGGAAGAATTTTTCTCCATTTCATCCACTACTTCATAATCACTGGAAAGCTTTTCTAGGTCAATATGGACATTTCCAAATTCTTCAGTTGTAAACCCCGACACTTTTCCAAGTTATTTTGCACTAATGGATAAAAATTCTTCTTTGCTATCTTTATTAACAATTGCTCTTTTGTTATCATCATAATTTTGGGCACAGACCATGATAAATTCTAGGTAAGGGAAAACATCATGTAATATCATGTGCCCTAATCCAATTACCCATGGTGCACTGATACTATTAACATTCATTTTATTTCTAGCCTTATTCTAAGATGAAAATCTATGTTCTGAGGTATGCCTACCATAGGTTTTAGGATCATAAATGTTATGGTATTCATCAGTGAAACCTGGGGTTTTAAGCAATTTTGCATAATGTATTTTTTTATCCAACATTGCTCTAGTGGTATTGTTGGTAGACATGCTTATACAATGTGAAACTATGAATTCCCTATTAGTCCTCAATTTTTCTTAATTTCTTAAGTCTCTTAACCCTAAACCCAAACTTCAAATTTTGACAATATAAGATTTTAAGAAATGTTAGATGATGAAATGTAGCCACATGAATTCTTTCACTTACCTGGATTTTGATTCTTGAAAAGATTAATGCTGACAATCATGGAAACTAGGTTACTGGAATGACTTTGTTGGAAGTCAAACTGTTGAACCTAGAATAGGGTGGTGTGCTGCAATGAGCAAACTGAAGACTAAAATCTCCATGTGTGTTGACCCTCTCACTTAAAAATAAAATCACTTAGTAGTATAAACTGAAAGTCCTTTTTTTTTTAACATTAATATGAATGAAACCAAAATTTCTACATGTTGCTTTAGAACTACACAATACACAATTAGTACATGGTTGTCTCTAACAACATTTAAAATTAAAACAAGCCATTTAGTCATGCATTGACAACAAATTCTAAACCGTTGATCTTTGTAAATCTAATGGTTATAGGGTGATTTTGGAGGTTTAAGTTTGCAACCCTAGTGTTGCATGCATTTCATTCTGGAATGCAACTACAACCATACATCAAATTTTCATCAAACGGTTGAGTAATTTATGATATATTTTAAACATGTGTTTTAAAGTTTTTTTAACCATTAATGCACTCGGATTGACATCAAGGCCTTTATAAAATGAATTACAATGTCACATTAATAGCACAACCATTAATAGCATAGTAACACTTAATGTTGCAAAGGACTTAATAAAAGGAATTACAATGTCACATTATTACATAGTACAAATACAAATGAGGCTTGTCGGGTCAACCATGCGCTCTAAAAATAAATGCATGGGACTTCTAGGATCAACCATGGTGTCTGAAAATAAATGCATGGGAAAAGGCAGGCCAATCAAATCAGGGAAATGAGAGCTATGAAGATACAAAATGTACTTCTCCCCTTTGAAAATTAGAGTCATGCAAAAGATGAGGGGTTGTAAAATTGCTCCCATCTTCTACTTGCAACTTCCATGCACTAGGAGAGCACTTATATCCATAAGAGCTCCTCATCTTGGCTCAAAACCTATCTGAGAAGTTAGGTCAACCAAATCAACTTCTTTCCAATTCCACCCATTTTGAACTTGAAGGAAATTGGTCTTTTACTCTGTAACTACATAACTACATGCAGGAGAATTTAGAGTATCCCCAATAATGCCACATCATATTCTTCATGAATCCTTATTAACTCTACAAAATGAAAACCCTTATGACAATTCAAACATTGCACTCAATAGTAAAGCCTTTAGCCTTCAACAAATGATTTCAATTTTTAGTTGTGCTCACTATCCTTATTTATGGGCCAACAGTGCCACCAATAGTGCCACTACCAACATGGTCCCTATGTACACCTCACACATGTCATGTGTGAGGTTAGGTATAATCATGATTCATAATCACCATTCACGCAAACCAAAAAACCAACTTAATCGATTTGTGTAACTTAAGCCTTACATTTATTTAAATATTTAATTTGATTGACGTCTGGACTCTAACAACCTCGCTACATGCAAAATGTACCTCAAGCTGAAAATCTTTCAATTGTCAAAATTGCCAGTGCCACTCAAATGATATAAAATCATTACAAATCTTGTTTCACTAGCCATTTAGTCCTGCATTGGAAGTAAATTCTAAACCGTTGATCATTGTAAATCTAACGGTTAAAGGGTAATTCTAGAGGTTTAAGTTCACATGACTAGCACTCTGTGCATTTCATTTTGGAATGCAAGTACAACCATACTTCAAATCTTCATCGAACGGTTGAGTAACTTATGAATTATGATATAAATACTAAACATGTGTTGTAAAGTTGTTTTAAAATTTAATAAACTAGGATTGACATCAAGGCCAAGGGGCTAGTAACTTAACATTGCAAAGGACTTAATAAAATGAATAATGATATTGGGAACCAGGGGAGAAGGTCAATGAAAAATTAGAAATCAATAACATTTCGGTAAATCCTAACAAGATTGACAACTTTTAGTGTTTATAATATTTTTTGTCAATTTGATGGCAACTTTCTATTTTTCATTTGTATTGCTTTATGTTTTCCTTTTAAATTTGCATGCAATTATTTCATAAATAGATAATACTTAATTTCTTAAAGGAAAAAGAAACTGATTTGAATAGATTCAGAGACACTGAACTCAGAAAATAACTCTTTACTATAAATTTATAACAAAGATTAACACAACACAACCATTTATTTTATTACAACTGAATTACAATGTCACATTATTACATATCTTTTTAAATATGAGTAGCTATAAAGCAAGAAAGCTCCTATTTTTTATAAATAACATATGTCACTTTACATAGACACAGTTTATTCCAAGTTGTTGCTCATGACAATGGATTACAAATTGATTCCAATTTCCAAGGTTCTGTCGGTGAGAACGTAATACAAATGTGACACTAAAAATAAATGCATGATTCCAAAGCTTCTACTAGTGAGAATGTAATACAAATGTGGCACTAAAAATAATTGCAAGGAACTCACCTGGCCAACCATGCTAGGGAAATGGGAGTTGTGAAGATAAAAAATGTGCTTATCCCCTTTGAGAACCAAAGTCATGCAGAAGATGAGGGGTAGTAAAATTGATCCCATCTTCTACCTATAGCCTCCATGCATCAGGATAGAACTTACGTCCATCAAAGCTCCTCATTCGGGTTCAAAACCTGTCTGAGAAGTTAGGTGAATCAAAACAACTTCTTTCCAATTCCACCCATTCTGAACTTGAAGGAAATTGGTCTTTTACTCTGTAACTACAAAACTGGAGGCAGGAGAATTTAGAGTATCCCCAATAATACCACATCTTCTTCCAGAATCCTTATTAACCCAAAAAAATGAAAACCCTTATCATACTATCCACTATCTTTAGCCCTATTTATGGGCCACCAATGCCGCTACCATCCTGATTTGCGTAAACCAAAAAACCAACTTAGTTGATTTGTGTATCTTAAGCCTTACATGCACAATTAAAATATTTAATTTGATTGATGTCTACCTACATGCAAACTGTACCTCAATATAACAAGCTACATCAAAATCTCTAGACTCCAGTCACCACTACTAGTGCCACTCAAACGATATGAAATCATTACAAATCTTGTATTATTAAAGCTATGAGTTGTCCAATCAATCGCTTCAGATGTTCAAAAGATTGAGAATTTCAATTAAATGAAATGTAATAAGTCAAGGCATTGAAAAGAGAGAAATGAACCTTGATCTCACCACGTGTACACATCTAACGGTTCTAGTGTTATTCCAGAGGTTTCAATTTGCAAGTCTACTACTTCAGAGATTTACTTATAGAATGCAACTACAGATGTCCATCAAAAATTCATCAAATGGTTGTGGTTATATTGATTTTCCTTTACATCCTTTGTGTAAAAAATTCTTAAGTTTTTAAGCCTTGGTCCTACATTCTTCCTATGCGGTCCCTATTTTAAAACAAACTTTATGCACGTGCATATTTCTACCACTTAACGTCTTCTATCGCTCATCACCAAAATCCAACCCATCAAGTTCATTACCACGATAATGGGCCTTGATCTTGCCACATGTCTACATCTAACTATTGTAGTGTAATTCTGAAGGTTTCAATTCACAAATCTAGTGCTTGAGAGATATACTTCCGGAATGTAACTATAGTTATCCATCAAAAATTCATCAAATGTTTGTGTTCCATAATGTTGCGCAGTTGCTAAAGCTTGGAACCTTAGAACCAAAGTCTAAAGTTTTGAAGTTTTCGAAACCTCCGACCCATCGACTACAAAGATGACCAAGAAATACTTACAACTAAGGTTAGGAAAAGCACCAAAACCTTGACTTTGGTAAATTAAGATGGGAAAGGTGGCAAGGATAGTGCATTTATGAAGTGAAGATCATGGGCAGATTAGAGAAAGTGGACATGACTGGAGGATCGATGGGTAATTAAGATCGGTACATGTGGAGTTTGGAAAATTATTACCTCTCGGCCCTCAATTAGCAAAATTAATAATAGAGTTTGGCATGGAGAAGAAGGCACACAGAAAGTCTAAAAGAGTGGTGGTGGTGGCGGTGTAGCTGCAACAATTTTCAAATGGAGGACAACTTCACTCTGCATTCGAGGAGGCAATTAAACCCATTTTATGGTGAAGCTTTTGACCAAAGATTAATAGGGATGTTTTTATTCACTGATGGGAGGTTAGTACAAAGTGTGCAGATGATTTTGGGGAAATCCTTTGGAAATTTGAGGCATAGATATAGGACTAACATGGATGTATACTCCTTGATTATAGCATGGGGTTTTGACTTGAGGGAATTGACAAGCATAATGAGAGAAGTGATGGAGATGATTCTGCATAGAGATTTCTTGGAAGGATTAGAATCAATACTTTAATGGGCAGTTCTAGGTGAAGGTTTGGACATCTGGGAAGGCTTTGAAAATGTGGAACTAGAAGGGGCATAAGGATGTATCCCTTTCATGCGTTGGCCATAGGATGAGATTAAAAATTGATGCGGGGAAGAAGAAAGGTTAGGCTGGAAAGCATTGAAGCTCTTTATAGAGCTGATGAAGGTGGAAGCAATTATAACATAGGTGAAAGCAGAGGTAGAGTGCATGGAAGCATAGGTGAAATCAAAGGAAAAGTGTATGAAAGAAAAAGGACAGAATGCGAGGAAGCGAAAGATGAAAGGAAAAGCAACAAGGAAATTTGGTTATGAAATGGGTAGCACTAGTTGAATTTGTAGTTTTTGTAGGGTTTTTGCAGAATTAATGCAAGACTAGTACTAAATTTTTGGCTTGCTGGGGGTTGAAACCTGTTACGCTTGTATAGTGTGAATAGTAGGTACTAGGAAGGGTAAAAGAACGATTGAAAATATTGTTGAAATATGTAAGGTAGATACAAATAGTTGTGGAACTGGTTTTAGTTGGATAGGGTTACTTTTTCTATTATGAAGCATGTTAAGATGCATTTTTGAAAAAACTGTTATAGTTGTATGTGATTTTTGGATGGTTGATGAAAAAAATTCAAGGAAAATGATGTAATGTTTATTTTCATGCAATACAAATCCTATTGCCGACCAAAAAAAAAAATATAACAGTTCTAGTGTTATTCTGGGGTTTTCAATTCACAAGTCTACTGCTTCAAATATTTACTTCCAGAATGCAACTACAATTGTCCATCAACAATTTATCGAACGATCGTGGTTATATTGATTTGCACTAGCAATTCCCCACTTCATTTTTTTTATTAGTTTGATATTATGTTTAATTCGCCAATGTTTTTTTCTTAATCATTTGAAAATAGGTTTAATTCGCCAATGAATTTTATTTTTTTGTTTGAAAAAAAATTTTAATCACCAACAAAATTATTTTTTCTAGTTTGAAAACATGTTTAATTTGCCAATCGAAATATTTTATTGGTTTGAAAATATATTTTAATCACCAAAGAAAAAAATTTAGTGGTTTTAAAATATTTACATTTCGCCAAGATTTTCCACAGACTTCTAGCGATTAGAAAAGATTCACCAATGGAATTTTTTCACAAAAAACGAAAAAATTTGCCACTAATTTTTTTATTTTATTAGGAAGTATAGAAGATTCACCAAGATTTTACACCTTCACGGGGTTTCTTAAATTTTTCCTCAGAGCCACTCAACCTTAGTCGATCGGATAGGTTACATAGTCCAAAATATTTCTCCATCTCTATGATCCATGCCTCAACTCCTGCTTTGATGGCTTTACCATCAAACTTAGGTGGTGCTACTCTTTTGAGATCCTTTCCTAGTTCTTCCTCAGTTTGACCTTGAGGGCCTTCTCCTAGATCGCCTTCTCCCCAATTGACTTCCACATTCCTATGAATACGGTCCTCGTGTGCCACCTAAACCTCATGTTCTATGTAGTCCATACAAGCCTCTTTCCTATTCAGGAGTTCTAGAATCTATTCCAACTTCTTGTTTGGTCCATCATCTAACCCACTACCGCTTGTCTCTTTCTTGGTGGTCACCATACCAACTCACACTTGACCTGCATCACATTTCACATCTATCGTAACTTAACACTGGGTTCTATGAGTAAACATTATTATTCACATACACATGCATATATCACTCATTCATTGAAGACATACACATTCAAGCACAGTAAACATGTTTTGGATTTCTTCACTTGAACACATAAAAAATAACATCTTGCTTTATTTATATTAAGTGTGGGTAAATAGGCCCTTACTTACAAAAGCTTATTTTTACATTAGTCAATTTTCTCATTCTCAGAGAGGGGACACTCCTTTAGGTCCTCGTTAGAATTTGCATCAATTTTCTTAGAAGAGGAGGGTTGAGCACACAAGCTCTCCTTTTCCTCCTTAGTTAATAAGGGTGTGTTTGGTCCACACCCTAGAGGACAATCTCTAATTGCAGAAAGCTTCTTAATCTTAAGAGTTTGCTTCAATTCCTCAATCTTCTTTCCCCTCTCCAGCTTAATTTGAGTGAGGGCTTGAGCTAGAGTCTCGTCATCAAGAATCTTGGGTTGAACCTTAGTCTTGTTGTTTTCTTCCACCATGACTTTCTTGTTTGAGGTCCTAATGTAGTCTTCCCTTTCTTTCTTCCATACTTAGACCTTCACATACCCACATTCAATCAAGGTTTGGTCAATCCTCAGGACAACTCAATTTGGTCAAGGGTCAACTGTCCCCTAGTCATGGCTATTGTGGACTCAAAAGGCCTAGAGTTGAACCTTAGCTTTAATACCAAATGTAATAGCCCATTCTAATTATTACTTAATTATATTATTAAAATTCCAATATGAATATTAATTTTAAAAAGACATAACTTAAGCAACTATTTTCAATCATAGCAACACATTTCTAATTAAAATAAGAGTCATAATAATATGTATTCATTTCCAAATGTCAATTACAATATCGAAGTTGGCTTGACTCATAGGACTACAAAGTCAATACAATATACAATTTTACATCAAGGTTACATCATAATCCATGATAATCATGAAAACATCCAAGGTTTCCTCTTGATACTAGCCTTCATTGGTGGATGAGAACATGGATGAAGTGCTTTACTTCCAAACCATAAAGCTTATGCTTCCTCCAAATTCTTCTTACTTGAAGAATGCCTGACCCTGCACAGAAATTTTAGCAAGAGAACAATCTACAAGGTGGAATATGGTGCATGCCCAAACATCAACATGCATCTCTATCTATGATTTAGAAAAATGAAAGATCTATGCTAGGAATGGTAGAGAGTGTTATCACAAATTCCATACATACATAATGGGCTAATTACTTGGCCAAGCATAAAAATTTAGTTGCAACAACAAAAGATAGGTTTTGGATAAAGCAAAAACCTATACTCTATGTACTCCATTTCGACACCTATCCCAGAAGGTAACTTTCAAACAACATAATTTTACTCCTTAGAAACTATCTTCCCTCTAGCAGCATCTACCCTGAGGTGCTCTAGTCTACTTCTGGTGTTGTTCTACTAAGCAAAGAGAGTAAGTTTTACACACAATTCTATAGAAAAGTAATTTAGTCTACTTATTCCCTTAAATAAATTCAGAATAATTCAAATGGATCTATTCAATACGTTAGCCATTCAATTCATACTCATGTCACATGATTACATTCATCGTAATTCAGTATTCATTAAAAATGAATAAAATAAATAACTAAAGAAGGTATGTCACAAGTATGTGTATGTATGTAGACAAAGGTCTATGTGCATACAAATATGTGTGCCAACTTAAGTGAATATATTTGTGCATACATTCTAAAATAAAAACCATTATAACAACTTTCTTTCATTCCAAAATATTGCTACAAACTTGTCATATCATTGACAACAATACAAGATGTAAATTTCCTTTTTCAAAGAAATAAGAACAAATATATTTGAATAGTTTCCACATACTGATGTGGTATTTGTAACATAACAATGTTTTTTGAATCATGACAATGTTGTTTGTATCATAAAAATGTTGTTTGTAAAAGTTTATGAGTTACTGTTCCATTATGTCTCGTTAACAATTTCAATATTATCCATTATATTATGTAAATGGTCAATGTTCTATCATTTACAGTACTAGTTTTCTTTTTGTGAAAACAATAGGATTGAATGACATGCTTGTCATTTTAATTCACATACAAGTTGGAACATTTATATCACTATTTCACGCTAGGAGAGGTGTGTTTCTATTGGTGACTATTATGGCTATAAGTTCAAGCTACTATCATTCTAAGAATGACTAACAGTCGAATGAATTTTTGGTCTCATCACAAACATTATCATTAGTCGAACCGTGAAGAATGTTGATTATCAGCTTACATTGTTCAATGACTTGCTGGTAAAACTCACTCATAGCGTTTGTTCTATGGAACAATTCAAGCATTGCATGTATGCAAAAAGAAATGAGGATCATTCTTTTGAACGATTAAATCTATGTACAAATAGTATACTACAAATGATCTTAAAGATTGATGCCCACATATATAAATCTAGAATGATTTAATTGTTATTCCATCATTCAAGATGAAAGAGGCATCATGCTAAAACAATAGTGACATATACATATACATCGTTCTATGAACGGATATGTAGCCTTCATACCCATCTCGGTCAACATACATGTTTGGCCTAGCCGACAGAAAGAACAACAAAAGGTGAAAAATTACAATAGCAATACAGTCACTTCCCTTAAAGGAAAATGATAGCAATTTTTAAATCATTTAACACAAAACATTAATTCAATCTATCAGAATCATCTGATTAACCATGTAATGACTATTAAAAGTTACATGCAAGAAATAAACGAAAGAGGTGAAATGAATAAATCATATTGTGCTTAACATGGTTTGGCTATCATGCCGATAGAAAGAATATGAAAGGATATGGTGCATGCAAACATTGGTCGATAAGTTCCTTGCAACATTTTTCAAGAAAATGGCCGATCCCAAATCGAAATTCCCTAGTCCCAAAGAAAAATACACTTGCAGAAAATGGGAATCTAGTATTTTTCCATCAACTCAAATGAAATTGAAAAAAAGTAAGGGAAATGAAAGTTTCAAATAGTTTTGAATGCAAAATTCAAACATAAACAACATCAAGCAACAATTTTTACCTCTATTTGTGGCTTTTCCTTAGCTTTTTCCCTATTTTCTAGATGAGTCAGTTCACTAGCTTACTTTTTCATGATTTCTCATCACCACTGCTAGACCCCTGTCGATTCGTTCCCAAGTATTTTGTGTTACTTGTTCGCTCCATTATGGGAGTAGTTTCATTCATAATTGACATTAATTTGGCCGCCCCACTATTCAAATTTTAATATCTTGGCCTTAAATTCAAATGTACACCACTATTTCATTAAGTCTTAATTTAAATATTATTTGAATTCAGCAATATGGTTTTGGTAATTTTGATCCATATTTGAGCTTTATAGGGGATATATATATATATATATATATATATATATATATATATATATATATATGTATTTATTTACACACACACACACACACACACACACATATATATATATATATATATATTTTACTTTTATAATAGTATAGTATTCAATCACTTCCAAGCAAGGAATAAATTTTATTTTATTCGAATAATCATTTTCAAAAGAAGTAGTTTTCTTATCCTTCAACCTTTCCTTTCTAATTTCATTCAAATATGTTTAATCATGCTATCATTCTATTTTAATTTCATAAACATATGTTCAAAATAAACAATTAAATAAGAAGTCACATGTATAACATTCCACAAGCCTATTCTTTTCAAACATTGAATCATTTCAAATCAAGTCAATATAATTTTCTATATGAAATTTTAAATGCAATCTATCATGTTGTTTTGTGGTGTGTGCATCCAGATTCCATCAAGCTTACCTTTCAATCTAGCTAAATGGTCCTATTTCAACTGTGTTGTCGTCCTTCCACTTGTTACCCTACATTTGCACACACTCAAGGACTTACACAGTTCATCAATAACATTCAATCATGATAAAGAATGAGATAGTTCATAAGATCACATGGTCAAAAGATGGTCAACTTCTTTCAAACATTTCAAAAGTATCAAAATTTTCATTCAACATCTTAAATTTCCTCAATAATTCAATTTATCATGTATTATAATTTAAATGCAATGAAAATTGGGTTTTGACATAAAGTGGGGGGAAAATGCAATGTCATAAATTACATCCTATACAATTTTACATTACATATGCCTTCCCCTTTAGTTACAATTAATATAATTATGCTCTTTAATCCCAATTTCAGCCCAAACCATCCTTCAAAACATTACATGTGCAATTCTCCAATTGTTAAGTCTTTTTTGCTCTCGAATAGGTGCGCATCAGGCAATCATTTCTGCATTGCATTAGCATCCTACAAAAATCCACATCTATGTTAGTCGTTGGGATGTTACACTTTCCACATTTTCACAATGCAATGCCTCTTCCAACCTGCACTTTCATTGGGAATCATTCAGGCATACTATTTTGAACCAAAACCTTCCCTCTTTGTTTAAAAAACTTGATCTTTTAAACTACATACACAACTCTTTGACATTCTACAACACTCTCTAGATCTCTTAATCATATCTTTCTGAAACTCCATTATTTCACCATTGTTATGATGATAGTAACATCTTGCAAAGCTTCATGTTTATCATTTGAATAGGTCACTCTCATCTTGATGATTCTTGCCACTTCTTCATTGCATCGAAAAGCTACTTTGCTTTTATGCTTGGGGTGGTAACTTTTTGAGATTTTTTATTGAGCATATTGTCTTTATTTGTTAGCATGCCATTCTTTCCATTATTTTATGTCTATTTATATCATCTTGTCTAAGGTTGTTCATGGAGGTGGAACACCATAATAAGTGTTTGACTAAGGAAAAATTCTATACAATTTTCCAACCCCTCTCTTTGGTCCTATGTGTGTAGGTACATGTGAAGCAGCTATTTGGAGGGAGTCCTTAATCTCACTGGATGTTTTTTGTGAGATTCTGAACTCTCCTTTACATTTTAAACCATTTATGTTCATTTAGAATTTCCATTTTAGTTGTTCCATACTCATTATTGTTGAACACTGGTAGAAATCTACCTAAAATTTCTGAAAATTGACAATTGGTTTCACCTTGTCATGATTTTGAGCTTCTATTCTCACGGGTAGGGTTTAGGGTTTAGGATGAATTCCCTCCTTTCAAAATCTCACAGTCATAAGCCTTGAGGATTTTATTTTTGCATTGACTTGTCATACCCAGATACTGGTCTTTTAAGTTGTAACTTGATTCATTAAATTCATTGTATCATCGACCCTTTTGTCTAGGTTTGTCGGCCATTGTGCTCTTGTTTATCATTTACTAATGCCTAAGTCATACCAAAATATTTTATGTTACAATACTTAAGTCTTGAGTCTTTAATCTTGAGGGTCAAGTCTCATCGGCCTAGTCATGGCCCCATTTTAAGGCTCACTTTATTTTCATGTGTAGAATAGATCATCATCTGATTGCAAGATCTAATCTTGTTGTTCCCCTCCAACCCCACGCAATTAAAATAATGGGTTAATAAAAGTTGTGGGGTCAACAAGCTATTGATGTGTGCACTACCATACCTGTGGATCTCGGTCTTTAGTGTGGAGCCCAACATTTTAAAGTTTTGAGATCAAGGGAAGGGATATGACAATGAGATTAAATCTCAACCATTCCCCGCTCACCCTGCGGGATTAAAATAAGGCTTTAGTAAAAGCCACGAGGTCATTGGGCTACTGCCATGTGGATTCCATGATTTTTTGGAACAAGAAAAGGTTGGGGCTTAGGGAGTGGATGATTTGATGTCCATTTGGTAAGCTTGTGATGGTTGATGGAATGGTGCATGATGGTGACATGAATTCAAACTTGGTTGACTTGACATGAGTCGTTCGAAAGGCCATCTCACCCGGAGATCGATGGTAGAGATTCAAAATTGAAAGTCTGACCATGGTATCCATTTTTGCTTCGTGCAAGTGAGCAATAATGGTGGAAAATCCCTCCAAAGCTACCCAACCTCACTCGAGATAGATATAAATGATTAATTCTTGCATAATTGAGAGTTGCAAATAAATCTAGAGTACACAGGAGGTTGAAAGGAGTATCTACATAGTTCGACATGATCAATATTAAGGTTTTCGTGCGATTAAAAGTCATAAGTGAATCAAATGCAGTTTTATGGGCTTTATTCAAATTACCTAGGATTAGGGTTAAAATTCACTATCCTTTCAGTTGAATTGGCTTTATTCTTAGTTTTAATTGCTTTTCTGAGGTTCAAATTTTCTTTAAAAAACACAATTTTTTCAAACCTTTTGAATTTAGCACCTTCGAGCTAAGCCCTAGGCTTGAATTGAGAAGTTAAGTCTTGAACTCATTTCTACTAAAACCCTTAGTCTATCTGAACTAATTTTGTTACCAATAGTGCCCAAAGCACAAACCACTAGCCCTGCAACCTCATCCAAATCGCTATCCTAGGATATATTCAATCAATTAAAACCCTCCACAAACAAAAATAATGAAGGAAAAGTTGTATTCTATGGTCATAGAATTATTGATAAACTAATGGACAATCAATGCTTCATTAAGTATGCAAAAGTGCGCTATATTGGATGGAAATTGTTCCAACACTAGATCGGGAACATAATCTTGGGGTTCCTATTTGCAACCCATGGAGACTGGACATGGGAAAGCTAGTAGTTCCCAATGTTTACATGGATGTAGATTTGTTGAAGGACAATGCTGCAAGATATGACCTAGTTTCCAAGGTGGTCAGAGCATTTGATGGCAAAGAGAGTTGAGGATAACAAGAGAAGAGATTGCAAATATTTTCCAACTGCATGAATGGAGTAAAGATATGATTTATCTTGACATAGATGTTTTCAGAAAGGAGTATGAGCATACTAGGGTGCTACTTAGAATGTCAATGTTACCTATACACACCACTAGCACCAGAATAGGGAAGAATAGGAAGCAAATAAACATTGGTAGGGATGAACTTGAACCATTCCCCATGAAATATTTTTCTAATTAATTCAAGAAGACTGTGTATTCTCTATGCCAAATCATTGGTTTCACTCCACCTGATACCTTTTCGAGGGAATATAGTTACATGTCATGCCATATGCAGTGCCCAAACTTCAATGTAGTCTATGACTATGCTACATATTTGTTAGAATGCATTCACAGGGGTTTGGTTGATCTAAAAGGTGGAAATAGTTGGGTACATTTCTATTGGTGCTCTTTGTTGATGCATATGTTCTTGCATAAGGGTGAGAAGATTTTTGAGAAGGACGTGACATTGAAGAAAAAGGAAGATGACATTGATCTACTTGTCCAATGTTGGACCCAAATTCTAGACAAGGATGATCATAAATTTGACTATGTGGTTTTCCACAATGCCTTTGCCTCAAAATTGAGAAGGTTCATAGTGTATGATCCACCCCGTATCCCTAAGGAAATCCATGACTTCCTGAGGCCCATGGAAAGGATAACATAATTTAATTTGAGACACAATTGGGGAGACATAATCCCATATCCCCACATAACAATCTTCAGAGTTTATGGCACAAATTTCATTCCATTTGTATTACCAAGGGATGTTCCATTGAGAATTGGATTCCTGGAAATCACGAGACAATTGGGAGCATCTCAAATGGCACATTTTCCTAAGACATTGAGGAAGGGTTCATTCTTCCCAGAGTACACAGTGTTTGTAGGTTTTGTGATAACAAGGGAGGATGGACAAATTTGTTTAAACTTCTTGCAACTTACAACTTGAACACCATATTCCCAAGGAACAATGATCTTGAGTGCTTTATTGCAGCACTAAAGGAAAAGAATAAGAGTGGCACTTTCATGCATAATTTTTACTAGCCTGAGGATGTAATTAGGAATTTTTTTAACTTCTAGGAATAGGAGAGAAAAGAAAAATATTTTTCTTTCAATAAAATGGTGGATAATGTTAAGAAATCTAATCTTGACTATGACCCTATGCCCAATATAACGGGTGAATTCAACAGGATTGTACATGTTATGAATAATTTTGAAAGTATTGTGGGAGTCTTGAGAGAAGAGTGTGCGGTTACAGATAGAGGGAAATCAGTGGTAGTTGAGGAGGATCCCAACATAGTGTTGGAGGAGAGACCTACTTACCAACCACCAAAGAAGATAAGGATTTACTCTAGCAAAAAGGAGACAATGAAGAAGCACTGAACTTTTCCAACCCCTGCTACATCAGAGGGGTTAAGGGTAAGTTCTCCTATGAGGTCAAGGCCATCACCCCCAAAATATTCCCCTCCTATTGTTATTGATATAGATTCACCCCCAAGAGGTCCCTCTCCATCATACCAGCCACCTATGAAGAAGCAAAAAGTTGAGGTAGAAAGGGTAGTTGACTACCCAAACACTAAGGAGGATGATATTCCCATTTCTCCTAAAGAAATGTAGCAAGGAATTCCTTCTCCCATTAGGGATGTTGCCTCAAGTTCAAGAGGATATGGCCTTAGACTTGGAAAAGTTGATCTCGGTGACTTGAATAGTGTAGATGATTTAGGAAAGAAACATGTAAAGCATTCATGGAAGATGATTCTTTCAATGAGACTAAGGCTTTTAGATATTTTGTGTGGAGGGAAATGGCCTCTGAATATGCAAAGAATGTTGCTAGAGAGAGGAGCTTGCACCCGGAACTACCTGAGAGTGTTATTTAGGTAGATGTAAGAAAGGCCATGAGGAAAGAATTTCAAAATATGACAGCCAAAGAGAGAAAATCCCTTGTACATAAAAGTGGTGTGCTATTGCTGCCCGAATGGGACATTGCTAATGTAGTAGTATTGGACACCATAAGGAGGTATGAAAGGCCCTTATTTCAAAATGAGGAGGAGGCTAAATTGTCTCTTCAAGGATCAGCATTTAGCAAAGAATGGGATGCCCTAGTTTTTGGTCATTGTCCTTTGGATCCAGGAAGCCAGTGGTTGCAAAACCAAGTGATTTTAGTGGGAAACTAGTTATAAAGAGAGTGGCAGACACCCCAGCATTGGAGGAAACTGACATGACAATAAATGTTGCTAAGTTCACAAAAGCAACAGTGGAGAACCTCACCACTGACAAAGACATGTATTGAAAAAAATATAATGAACTTGTGGATGAATATAATAAGAGTCAGCAACGGGTTGCTGAACTGAAAACTGGAGTAGCATTGTTGAAGCAACAAGTGGAAACATTGAGAAATCAGGGTCTAGCCAGTTCAAGTCATACCACACCTACCCCTCCTCCTCCACCAGAACAATCTCTAGCAATAGTGCCTTATAATATGGGTCAAGAGCCACTCACAATTAAAGAACCAAGCACATCAGGTGCAATTCTACCAACTAATCCCACTAAGGAAGAATTATTGCAGCAAATTGGAGTATACAAAGAATTGCTTGAACAAGTTTAGAACGCCATGCATGAGAACAATTCCAAGATTTTTCATATTGTTCTAAAGCATCTGAATAAAAAAATTCAAGGTAAATTAAATAGTGATCATGCAAATTACTCTCTAATGCTACGAGCTATAAAGTTATCTCAGAGGGATAAGGAATTGGCTACCCCAATCCTAGATAAATGGATTCCTAGGGATGAAAATTTGAGATTCATGGAAATTGGGGCTAGGTAGTCGGAGGATAGATATCCAAAGGTGGTCCCAACTTATAAATTTGGTAGTGAGATTAAGGAACAAAAGTTTCAAGGGTATGTTGCCCCATTGGAACAAAGAATAAGAGAATTAAAGGCCAAGTTTGATGAAGCAGACTTGACATTGTTGCCTGATATTCAACATACCTATGATGAGGTGAAACACCTACAAATGTGGAAGGACTAGGTGGACACTACAATTGTCTCTCAAGAAGCTCTTATTTGTGAGAAGGTGGACATTGATATACTGAAAGATTCTTTGGAGAGATTGTCTTTCATCATCAACTTTGTAGAAGATTTTGATAAGGAATCCAATTTAGTAATGCCAAAGTATTCTCCATATAGGAAGAAGATGGATAAAATCATTTTCAATTGGCCATCTGATGCTAAATATGAGCAGTGGAAAAGAATATTTATTGATAAATTGGATTTTTGAATGTTGGGATGGAGAATATATATACTTGGTCAAGTATAGTGCAGGTCTAGCCTCATAAGTTACAATGCATAAATATATGTTTCTCCTAATTCAGCGTATAACAAATAGGTGTTGATTAGTGATGACTTAGATTGATGTTGATGTCAATTTGGACTTTTCTTCACCTTTGCCACCTTTAAACATTTTTGTCCTTTTTCTCGATGGAATGAATATGCTACAATGGTTAGAAGATTATTCCTTTCCAACAATTTCCTTTTGGAAGGTAGTTCTATTTTCTTGAGTGAATGAATAATCTTGTCTCATATGTAGTCCCTCCAATTTAAAATGTAAATATAACTACAATGGGAATATGTGTAGTAGTAGTCTAATTAAAATGTGACATGTGTACTTTTGGCCTGAGGCTTGTTTTGCTCCCTTATTCTCATAAAAGGGAATCCAAAGCCATTAGTATGGGTCTCTTGTTGAATTTTGGATTTGAATTATGCAAATGGTTAACATAGAGAGAACATATTTGAAGTTTGTATCTTAAGTTTTGAGTCTAGGAAGTGAATTTTGTCAATTGTATGGTTCCTGAACATATTTGAACAATAATGCAAATCCTTCAAGTTTATCATCTCTCTAGCTAGAATTTGTATCTAAATTATTAATGAAAATATGATCAAGGATCATTTCATTAATCTTCATTGTCACTGTTCTTTGATGTATGCTTTAATTTAGGCTTTGATTCAATAAATCAATCAAAATGCTTTGGTTAAATCATGAATTCGTATAGTTGTGTAGTGGATCTAATAAGTAGTGATAAAGTCTAAGAATTAATTGGTAAAATACAAAGAAATTTCATGTAGATCATGGATGTTTAGGATTAAATTCACCTTACATTTCAATTTGTTGTGTTCTTAACTCTTGACCTAGAGATATGGAACTGATCTTAAGTATTGTATGCACTTCCCATGGTTCCGGTCATCCAATTTGAGAAAAAAATTCATAAATAATCTTTAAATTGATCTACCTTTTGTTGTGGTTGGTGTTGTATGAATTCTCAACTTTTGAAGTGCGATCTTTCAAAGAAATCACTAGTTTCTTTAAAGATTTCATTTATTTAGCACCAAAATGAGAATGTATATGTTAATTGTACAATGTATAGTGTAATTGTGTAGCAAGGTTATAGGAAACACATTGTGGGAACACCCTCCCAGGTCTTACAGAGCCCAAAGTGCAGGAGAAGAAGCATTCTAGCTTCTACTCATTTGTTGGACAACTATCTCTCAAGTATTCAAGAATTGAGTTTGGCAAGCTCATAGGTACTTGATGGGATCTAATTGATTCTTTAAAAACAACCAACAAACACACCCACATACTGAGACGGGGGGGTGAATCAATATATATAAAACTTAACCCCTTCAAATCTTAAAACCTTGAACAATATTCAAATTTAGAATTTTAACTAGGGATGCATTATGGACCTTTGTGTTGTCTTGGGATGTGACTTTCAGTGATGTAAGTTTGTGTGTGTATGTCGAAAAAGAGTGTTTTAACCTAGAAATTTGTGTTTATGATGTGTTAAATTGTGCTTTTTGTTATGAAAAGGTGTAAAATTTGTCGTACAGTTTGACTCTTGAGCTTGCGTTGTTGTCTTCTATCACCCTCACTTGATTGTTGTGACCTTTTTTGGCGATTTTCCCACCATTTTGACTTGGGTTGGATGACACGTTATCTAACTTGAGGGCCTTGACACTCATTAATTATGTGTATGTTATATTGTTGTGTAGAAATTGAAGTTGTGATTGGATTAAATCGGTTATGTTTATCACATGAACTTGTTCTATGCTTGCGATGTATGGATTTGTGACGACTTTATGATGTTGCTTATAATGTAATTACTATGTAAAGTATTGAACTTTGAGTAAAACTTTAGGATTATAGGTACCAAGCCTTGACTCCACCTGCACTGTCAGGACTAGGTGAGCCTCATAAATCCCAATGGGTATGATGGGAAACTAGATTTGACAAGAAATTTCCCCATCCTAACTTCGTCACCCCATCCTTATGTTTGACGATGTCATCTATTTGAGACCCCGTTTTCGTTTTGGTAATGTTTTGTTCAAGTTGATTAATCTTAATTGTTTAATTGATATTGTTTTAATTATTTGGTTCAATTTTTAGTTCGTTGTGTTGTTGTGCATATGATTGTGTGCATTTATGTCATTGTGTGACTTCCAGGAGTAAGTTGATGCTAAGGGGGGGAGGATGTAGCACCCCTCTACTTTTGGTCTTTCACGACGTGTGGGTAAGTGGTTTATTTGTGACTTGTGAGGTCATGTTTTTTTGTCATTTAATGTTGTTTCCTTTACTCAAGATAGAATTTAGTCTTAAATTGTGCTTAATTTTATTTAATAGGTTACATTCTTGACGTAATTATAAGTATATAAAAATACTCATTTATTTGAAAAGTGTAAACGGTAATCAAATTGTTATTTAGGTTGTACATATATTTGTATCGATATATGTCATAATTATATTATACGATATAAAATTTGTAATGAAATGAATAACTAGATAACTATTAAAATATTCTATGGGTGTAGATAAAAGTGAAATTATTAACTTAAGAGTTGCCTAAATTATAGTTGATTAAGGTCTTATGTAAGGGAGTAGTTTGTATGGTTATAATGATTATTTTCTTGTATCGTGTTGGCTATTGGGATTGGAAGATTTTATTTTATTTGTGTTCACTTTGATTGAGGGGTGACGAGTTACATTAGAGTTTATATATATATATATGTATAATTCATGTATTAGAGTAAGGATAAATTTTTTTTATAAAATGTGTTATATATATATAAGGATTATGCTTATATAATTCCTTAACGATTTTTAAATGACTATCAAATAAAGGAATGGATAAAATATAAATTGGTTAGAGGATTTTTGGGAATTATTTCGATATGTCAAAATTTAAATATAAGATAATAAAAACATTTTATTTGTCAAAGATAAAACTTAAATTAGTTTGGCTATGTATGGTATTTTGTATTCTTTTGTAAATATATGTTTATACAATTTCTTTAATTATTTTAGTGACCTTGTAAGAAATGAGTAAATAAAATGTAATTGATTATTCTTTAATCCTTATGGTTAGACATTGTATGTAATGTGTTGATTCAAATATTTCTTGAAAACTTGATATATACAGATATAAATAGGATTTGTGAATGAATATTTTGTCTTGTCATTATTCGATCAGTTGATCTTTTGCAATTTAGTGAAAGTGGAAGATTAAATAGGGAATAATGTGTGACTTATATTTAGAATATATGAAAGAGGTGCAAGATAAATGGTTTAAGTTTTCTATGACAATTAATTATTTAACTATAGTCCTCTTGATTATGCATTTAGTCATGCTATCACTATTAGAGTAAACTTTAAAGATTTATACCTAGAATACTTAGTGCGAGAAACTAGTGTATTGACAAGCTAAAATAATGATATGGGTCTTATTTGCATTAGAGTAAATTGTAAGAGGGGAAGCAAATAAAATTATATTCTTTAAAATGTTGATTTCATTATATTCTTTTACTGTTGAGTTATAAAATAAAATAATTGATATCTTAAACCCTTAAGTATTATTGTGTATATGGTTTTTATAGTGAAGTCAATGGTTGAGGGAAAAGATAATTGTAAATGATTATTTAAATATTCTTAGAATTTATTGCTCATGATGATGTAGAAAAATTAGAAAGATGAATTAAACGTTTAGATGTTTATTGTTTTGATTTGTTAGTAAAAGTAAACTGCGTGTGCTAAAATAATTATTGGGATATTTAGAATTTATTGCTTCTTGGGTTATTTTAAATGTTGAAAGGATGCAATGTACTTGATTGTTTATTATTCTTTAGGGATGATTTATTGAGTGTATTAGTGTTGTGAACCATGATTCCCAACCTGCAAAAACACAAGAAACAATCAATATGTTAGATCAAATGCATGGTTAGAATCATGATTCCTCAAGAAATTCATTTGAAAGTAAAAGAAGAGGAATGAAGTTAAGAACACAACAAATTTGAAGCAAGAATATCAAATCCTATTCTAAAACCATGCAAACTCTTAATCTCTTGAGGGAGTTAGTGCCAATTTGATGTGAAAATTGGCCCTTTCCCAAATCCAATGGTGTGATGAAGATCCTTGATGAAGGATTGATGCTTGTAGTGATGACTTCAATGGAGCTCCATGTTGAAAATATGCAAAAAACCTAACTATGCTTAGATGAAATTGATGATAAGTTGCTATGGATTTGAGTATAATAACTTTGCATGAATTATGGATGGATCAAATGAAGGATGAGCTCTTCATTTATAGATGAGATTGATTAGAGAAGAGGAAAAAGGGATGAATGTGGGACTAATCTTCAACAAATGAGAAGTCACATGTCATCATGTGAATGGTTGAGGAATGAGCACATTTTGAAGAATGTGCAAAGAAGGGGGAGATTCAAATTCAAAATATGGCTTGAAGGATGAGACGAAAGGTGAAGCAAATGCACATGGCTCAAGAAAATGACATGTAAGAGATTTGAAATGCTTTGTTGGAAGGGACAAGTCCTTTTTAGGGGAGATTTCAAATTTGAGGAATATTCCATCTTTGATGCCTTTTTTGAATGAAAATAGATGATTTATAAATCAATTAAATTGATTTTCATGTGCAAGTTGCAAAATCTAGAGGATTTGATGGACTAATACTAAAATTAATTAGGATTTTATTAATTTAAAGGAGATTAGCTGATTTGACCATTTTTACTTAGATTTTAGAATTTAAATAACTCAAAATGAGAAACGAATGATTTAGACTTAGTTAAATAAATATTTTTGATTTATTTAACCAAAGGGGTTAATGTTAGATTAAATTAGATAAATGTTTGATTTATTTAATTTAATTAGATGAAATTTAGAGATTTAATCAAATAATATGGATTATTTAATTAAATAAAGATAGGAAGATGAAATGACCTAGCTAATTACACAGAGACAATGATTTAATTAAATTGAGGGATTTATTTAATTAAAAGGAGAATTATGATGACTTTAATCAAATAAGGCTATTCAATTAAATGGTTAGACAGAGGGATAATTCAGGATGAAATGATGTTAGTAGATCAGGATCGAGTGTGCAATATCAATTTGTATATTTTCTATGTCTACAAGTGTGTTTAAGGGTTGATTTGATGTTTTCATTTTGATGTGCCTACCCTTTGAGTTGCCTGGTTTTGGCAGAGACTTTTATTCATCGGATCCATGTTGGATAAATGGATGATTTGAAGGTTCCTTATTGTTTTGTCCCCCATTTGAGTTATTATGTGTGAGGAGATTTCTAAATGATAATATTTTTTTGGAACCATGTTGTTTATGAATGTTTATTAAATTTCTTTTAAGATATTTATTAGTCATAATGTTAGCCTTTTAGGGTATCGTGTGCGGAGAAAATTGAGGTCTGAGCCCTTGGGTTCCCTATTGGCTAGTTTATTGTTGGCATGTGTGGTTGATATTGTATTAACTTGTTTATGTTATCTTGATTCAGTTTAAGATATTTATGAGTCATAATGTTAGCCTATTAGGGTATCATATGCGGAGAAAATTGAGGTCTCCCTTGGCTGCCCTATTGGATATTTTACTATTGGCATGTGTGGTTGATATTGTATTAAATTGTTTATGTTATCTTTATTCTTCCTAGGGATACCCCACGGTCCCCCTCTACCCCTCCTTGACCCGAGTCTAGCCTTGTCTCATGTGGACTCGTGTCCCTCGAGAGACACTCCTAGCGGGATGGGTCTTTTAATTGCAGATCTTTCGGTGCCTCCCGTGTCTTCGATTGAAGTGCCAATGATTGTGATTCCTCCTAATCCTCTTGGGTGGAAGGATATTCTAACGAATAGAAAATAGAGCTCTCTCCTGCCTCCCCCTCATGGGGAAGAGGTTATTGTGTCTGGAATGGACTTTGCTATTTCTGATTCGGTCAATGATAGGATTCTCTCCTCCATGAAGAATGCAGTAGTGGGTTAGTTTCTCTCTTTCTGCCCTATTGTTGATATGGTCAAGAGATGCGTTGCTGCTAAATGGTGCCTCAAGGGAAGTGTGGACATATGCACTATGTTTGGTGGGCTTTTTCTTTTCAAGTTCACAGTGCTAGAAGATCTGATATTTGTTTTATCTTCTAGACCACGGGTTTATGGTAAACACAGTTTAGCTTTATGCCACTGGAAGTCAGGGTTTGACCCTGATGTGGACCTCAATAATTTGGATTTGGTTTGGATTCGCCTTCTCAGGTTGCCTCTAGAATACTAGGATGAATCTATATTCAAGAGCATTGGAGATTCCTTGGGACACTTCATTTCTTCCGACTCCATCACCAAATCGAATTCTAGGTTAGTGTTTTCCTAATTTTGTGTGAAGATTTGTGTGAACAAGTCTCTCCCTAACTCTATTAAGCTCTGCTCTAAATTTGGGACCTGGTTCCAACCTATGTGCTATGAAAATGTTGTGGTTTACTGTCAGAAATGTACCAAACCTGGGCACCTTATTTCAGACTATAAGTCCTCCTTTAATAATCTTAACAAGGGAGACCAAATCTCGATGTACCTATTCCTAAGTCTATGACCAAGATTGACCTGACTACGGGTATTATTAATTTGTCTTTAGCTAAGAATATGGCTTGTGTTAAGGTGTTGGAAATAGAGAATCTTTCTTCTAGCATGGCTTTTGGGGGTGAGGTTTCTACTGACGGTGCACAGTTGGAGGTGGCTTCAGTAGGAACTAGTGAGGAGATAGGAGAAGAGAGCGAAATATGGGAGGATATGGGTAATGGAGAGGTGACAGCTTTCATCTCAGAGGATTTGAAGTTGGAGTCTGCTACCAATGAGGAAAATTGTATAACCCCAAAGAAAAAAGGGAGGAAGAAAAAGGTGCATGTGGGAGGAGAGTCCAAGCTAGGTATGCCATGCAATAGATCCATGAGATTAAGAGAAACCACTAATGATATTTCCATGGGAAAACAGAGGACATTAGAGGTGTCCTCCAAGAAAGGTTCAAAAATGAAGGTCATGACTTGGAATGTGTGTGGGATGAATAGCTCCCATAAGCAACTTGCTTTAAAAAACTATGTTCTAGAACATAAGATAGATGTCTTACTTTTACAAGAAACCAAGATGAAGAAAGCTAATTTTGATAATGTTGCTAAGTACTTATGGCCAAGGGCCACTTACTCTTACAGTGATGTTGAAGGGGCCTCTTGAGGACTAGCGGTGCTCTGGAACCCTTCTAGATTAAATGGCACTAAACTGTTCTGCTACCAAAGTAGTGTTGGTGTTTCCTTTACCTTCCTAGGTGGCTCTTGGTTGCTTATCAATGTTTATGTGCCCAACCAAATGAATGCTAGATTTTCTCTTTGGTTGGCTCTTGCTGACTAGATAAAAAACAACAGTGGTTATCATTGGCTGGTGGGTAGGGATTTCAACTACCCCTATTTCCCTCAAAGAAAAGTGGTGGTTTGGTCGATTACTCTAACAGCATGATAGATCTGGCTAGCTTTATGAGTTCTACTAGCCTAATAGACATTGAATTGTCGAGCCAAGCTTTTACCTGGACCAACAGACATATGGAGGAAGACTTGATTCAAGTTAGACTAGATTGTTTCCTTTGTTCTAGTAACTGGGCAGACCTACTTAGTGCCACTTTGAGGACTCTGCCTCAGATAGTTTCTGATCACAATTCTTTGTTGCTAACTTCGTGCGATCAGTCTATTGATAGAACTTACCCCTTCTATTTTGAAATCATGTGGAATTCCCACCCTGATTTCAAAATGAAAATTGTTGAATGGTGGAATATTCCTATGCATGGTTCCCCCATGTTTAGAATATTTTTTAAGCTAAAAAACATTAAATGTATGGTGAAGGGATGGAACAAAAGGGTCTTTGGGGATGTTTTCCAAGAGAAAAAAATCATTGGGGATAAATTGAGAATGGCTCAGAAGAAAATGGAGGAGGGTGATATCAGTCTTTCCACTTGCAACTAGGAGAAAGAGAACCAAAGAGAGTGGGAACAAATTCTTAAGAAAGAGGAGATTTTTTGGAAACAGAAATCCAAGGTTCAATGGCTGGAAGAAGGAGATAGGAACACCTCCTTCTTTCATATTTCTACTATCAAACATAAGAGGAGGAATTAGATAAACAAGTTACACAATGCTCAGGGTGAGGTTGTTAATTCACCCTCCCTAATTGGTTCAGTGGTGGTGAAATACTTCCAGAAGGCTTGTGTGGCTCTTGCTGAAGCTCCTAACCCGGCCATTAACGATCAGTTACTAGACTCACTTCCGAATTTAATATCTCAGGTCGACAATCTGGGGATCCTCAATGTTATCGCACCTGAGGAGGTTAAGTTGGCCACTTTCAACATGGGGGCCTTCAAAGATCTTAGCCCCGATGGTTTCCCTCTAGGTTTCTTCCATACCTTCTAGGAGATAATTGGTGAGGACCTGGTTTTAGCTGCTCGTGATTTCTTCAAATCTGGTAATATTCTTAAGCAAATAAATCATGCATTCATTGCTCTAATTCCCAAGGTGGCTAATCCTCAACATATGGTTAAATTTTTCCCTATCATCCTATGCAATACTTTTATAAAATCCTCTCTAAAATTTTGGTCAACCACATCAAAACACTCCTTGATAAAATTATCAGCACAACCCAAAAATGGTTTGTGCCTTGTAGGCATATCCTTGATGCAACCATTACCACACATGAACTACTTCACTCCATGGGTAGATGCAACTATGCTAGTATGGACCTCAAGCTTTACGTCTCTAAATCCTATGACTAGGTGATCTAGAATTTTGTCCCTAAAGTTCTTGCTAATTTTGGATTCAATCAATTAGTGATCAATCTAATAATGGAATGTGTTACCATGGTTAAGTACTCTTTTTTGGTCAATGGTTCTCCTTTCGGGTTTTTTCATGCTGGGAGAGGTATCAGACAGGGTGACCCCCTCTCACCCTATTTGTTTATAATGGTGGTAGATGTCCTAATTAGGAACTTCTCTAATATGTTGTCGAAGGGATCCATAAAAGGAATTAAGGTTAATTCTTCCCTTGGACTGACTATGATTCAACAATTTGTGGATGATACATTTCTATTTGGGAAAGCCTTGGTGTTGGAAGCTAGGAAATAGAAAAATTGTCTCAACAACTATGCTGCCTGTTTTGGACAATGCATTAACTAAAATAAAAGCATGATTTACTTCTTTAACAACATTCCTAACCTGCAAACTCGAGTGACTATTGTTCTGGGTTGTTTGAGTGATTCTCTTCCTTCGGTTTATCTTGAGTTACCCCTAACTGTCAAGGAAGTTACTCTTGAGTTTTGGAATTCTATACTCGAAAGGATTCAAAGGAAGCTTGTTGGGTGAAAAGGCTTCTTACTCAGCCATGTTGGTAAATTACAGCTTCTTTCTACTATTCTTCAAGGTATCCCTATCTATTTCCTATCCATTTTTAGGATACCTAGATATATTGCTGAGAAATTTGAGAAAATCCAAAGGTCTTTCCTCTCGTCAGGCACCAAGGAAAAAAAGAAGCTTGCTTCAATGGTTAAATGAGATAAGGTTTGTCAACCAAAAAGTTGTAGTGGGCTTGGGATAAGGACCATTTCTAATTCTCATAAAGCTCTTATGGCCAAAGTGGGCTAGGATCATTTGAGGGATAGGAAGGATTGGTGTGAGATCGTGAATGCCAAGTACCTTCAGAACTGGTCATTGATTGAATTCCTTTTGGAGGCTCACCCTTCGGGGTCCTTGGTTTGGAGGAGTTTTTGCAGTCTACGAGATCTTATGAGGAATGGGATCAAATGGAAGATAGGTAATGGTAATAAAATCAGATTCTGGGAGGACACTTGGTTACTTGACACCCTGCTATAAAGTTCTAAATTCAGATCTCTTAAGGGTTTGGCTCAACATGTGTTTGGCATATATATTAGTTTTTACCTCATAGGGCCCCTGGGAGCTAGAAAATGGAATGACATTGGCCTATGCTCTCCTTTATCCCCTAATCTATGTCTTCTTGACAAGACTCTACATGAGTTACTCTCCCTCACCAGACTATCCCCTTCTTATAGAGGGGATGAGTCCTTGTGGAACCATGATAACCAGGGTGATCTTACAATTAAATCGACTTACAATCTACTAACGGATTAGGGTATTATCAATTATCTATGGAAGAAGGTTTGGAATTGATACATGATACCGAAAGTTAACTTCTTCTGGTGGACTATCTACCATAACAGGATTCTTACTCAAGATAATCTAAGGAAAAAGGGATTTCAAATCCCTAATAGATGCTTTATGTGTAAATGCAACAAAGAATCGGTTGATCGTCTATTGTTATACTACCCTTTTTCTATGTAGGTGTGGGAGTTGGCTTTAGGAAGATTGGGGATTTAGTGGATTATGAGTAAGGACATCACATCTTTTATCTTGAGCTGGTCTGGACCCTTTACCCATCCTTTAACTGGTGAAATACAGAACCAAGTCCCTCCCATTATATGTTGGTGCTTATGGAAAGAGAGGAACAATAGGATCTTCAGGAACACTAAGATGAACCTGAAAGAGGTGTTTGGTATTGGAGCTCGACTAATTGTAGAAAATATCTCGCTCTACAAAGGGAAAATCCCTAACAAAGTACCTACTAAGATGGAAATAAGTATAGCTAAAGCTTGGCACCAAAACCTAGATGCCAATTCTTATGACAACTCTAGGATTCTCACTTGGAGAGCCACTATTTGGAAACCCCCTAACAGGGGCTAGTTTAAACTTAATTTTGATGGGGCTACTAAGGGAAACCTAGGTAGAGCAAGTATAGGAGGTGTGATCAGGGATCATAGAGGGAAGTTAGTTGTTGGTCATGCTAGGGGGATTGGTATTCATTTTTTCATGATAGCAAAAGCTAGAGCGTTGTTAAAGGGCTTATAGATAGTTGTCTCCTTGGGGATTGAGAACCTGCATATAAAAGGTGACTCTAAGTCCATTATTGATGCTATTAATTTTGATAGACTGCTAGGATGGAGTACTAAATACATTCTTCTAGACATTAGATTCCTCGTTTCAAAGATAAAATTAAAAGTGGCTAGTCATATTTACAGAGAAGGGAACCAAGTTCTTGATGCCTTAGCCAATTATGGCACCCACTAGAAATTGTCCAAATGTTGGCATGATCTAACCTTCCTCCTAGCATTCAGAGTATTATAGTGAAGGAAAAAAGCCCTTACTTGAACAATGATGAAAACTCAACATGTTCCTAGCTAGATATTCGAGGGGTCCAAATGCTTATTTGTTGGGCTATGTGGTCTAATTGTTTTGATGAGATGGATGACTAGTTGATGAGATGGATGACTAGTTATTTTGATGGGATGGAAAACAAGTAATGTAATTCAAACTATGGGGTGGAACCCTTTTTGAAAAAGGAAATCATGATTTACTATGAAAATTACCTGATGATTAATGCTAAGATGGACCATACCCTTCGTAATCTCCTTATGGGGATCTTATTAAGCTATCATATTTTCAAGTTCCTTGTTCTTGATTTTGATGTGACTTGTACTTATGAGACAAAGCTCCTTTTTGGCTTTTCTTTATCCGCTATTATGGTTTTGTGCCTTATAGCTTCTATTGGTGGTATAACTAAATTCATCCCACCTCTGAAAGCTATCAACTTAGATGTTTCTAACTCTGGCCTCATAGCTGTCTTGCCTAGATTTATGTGTTTCTTCTACATGGAAGGAAATCCTTTCCTTCCTTTCATGTCCTATTTTCTTAGCCATTTGTGTGAGGAGATCCTCATTAATTCTCCCACTAAGATTGATTCTGGGAAATTATTAACTCTTGTGTGTGACCTATCGTTAGGCTTGATTTCCAAAGACTGCCATTTATGGCTTAAATTCCTTGATGTACGGGTGATTTTTCACCTTTCTATTATCTCTAACCTTCTATTTTTTTAGGGTTCCTAGTTATACTGTGTGCAGAGAGGAATCATGGGAGGTGATAGGGTGTGGATGAAGCCAGATAATTGCAACAAATTTCACAGGATCCACTCATCTGGCACATTTGTGTTGAAGGTGGCCTTGCTCCTCTGATAAAGAGGCTTGTGGGCCATGACCCTAATCTATCTACTCAGTTTTTCAACTCTTGGAAGGATCGTCATGTGAATTTGGGTGGCATCTCCTTTACTGTGGATGAGGAAGTGATAGTGCAGGTGACGAAGAGTACTAGTATAAAGTATATGAAACACTCAAAGACCTAGGACAACAAAAGTATGAAGAAATTTTTTTTTGGGGAATGAGATGCCGATGTGCACCCAATCGGGGTTTGAATGGGAGGATCTCCCTCAACCGTGGAACCAGGCATGTCTTTCCTTCATGAAATATGCCATGCTGGAAGGTAAGTACAATACCTATTACTTCTACCATTTCCCTCTGTTGAATCACCTCAGGCATAAAGTTCCTTTAAGCTTTCTTTTTTTCCTGCTTTCTTTTTTTCCTGCTTATGGATCTCCCTCAACTGTGGAACCATACATGTCTTTCCTTGATGAAATATGCCATGCTGGAAGGTAGGTACAATACCTATTACTTCTACCATTTCTCTCTATTGAATCACCTCAGGGATAAAGTTCTTTTAAGCTTTCTTTTTTTCCTGCTTATGGACCTCAAAAATTCTGTTGAATAATGTGTTGAGTCTATCACTTTGAATTCTAATGATCCTACTCCCCTTCCACTCCACCAGGGTCATATCCTAAGACTCTACCACTTCTATCTAGCTTTATGCCTGCCTAAACCCATTTTAGACATTCACATTGAAGAAATTGAGCCTCCCACTATGACCAACTTATCTCTGGCCGAATCTAAAGGCCCTGCCAGGAAAAATCACCCAGTCCCTGCTAACTCTCAAAAACCCAAACCCGTTGCTCAAAATCTTAAGGGGAATGAGGGAATTGCCCAGACTAATGTGGCAGCTAGCTTGTGTGTTCTTAAGTCTACCCCTACTTAGACTCCCAGTAAGCCCACCCTGAAAAAGAAAGGAAAGGACTAGAAGGAGCCTCCGAGCAAAGGGAAAAATGTTGTGAGCAAGGACTTGTTGGGTGATACGGTGGTTGTAGATACTATGGTTATTGGTTGTGATGTTATCATTCAGTGCTATAGCAAGTTGGCTAAGAATAGGAAAAAAGTGCAGGTTAAAGATTTGGACAATGAAGAGGAGTTGTCTAACAATAAAGATAACATGGTTCAAGAGGTGTCAGAGGGTGAGGAGGGAGAGAAGGCTAGAGGTCCCTACTCCATTCCTAACAAGGGAAAAGCTCAGAAGGAGGTTTTAGCCTCTCACTCTTTGGAACCACTGGATATCGAGTAGAATGATCCCAACTACACTGCGAGTGGAGGGGAGGAGCTCTGTGTGCTGAAAGAAAGAATGGAAAAACTACACAAAAAAATTTGTGAGTTGACCCACTTCACGGTCAAGTTGGTGCACTATATCACTAGTACCCCATCGATGGTCATGAAGGACAAGATGGAGGTGAAGAAGATTGAAGACCACCAAGAGTGGGTCAGAGATGATGTGATTCATCTTTTGTCCAAGAGCTGGGAGGATGCCAACTAGTCTATTGTTGGTCTACTGTTTGTCTATGTTGTTAGTTTGTGTGTCTATTTTTTGGTTTGGTGTTTTGTTTTGATTCTTTTTTGATCTTGGAATTTATTGTCCCTTGTGGCTCTTTTTGAAGGGTACAACACCTTGAAAATGCTACTTACTTTATCAAAAATAATGCATAAACAAACTAATAAAAATGAAAGATAAATCAATAAACATGCATGCAAAAGATAACACCAGATTTGTATGGAAAACCCAAGGAGGGAAAAAATGTAGAGAGAAATCTCTCAACATAGGAACCTCATTGCTTATGATTTTTTTTAAGGCTCACTACCTATGGACTTGTAGGCTAAGGTGTACAACCTTAGGGAAAGATACAAAGCACTTGCAGTACTAAGGCACACAACCCCAAGGAAAGATACAAATTACAAGGACCTACTGAAGAGACTCACTCTCTAATAGCAAGATACATGAAGATATATAATTATAACATATGTCAACAATAAATTTTGCTAACTGAGGTGTTAAAGCTCATCTCACTCTTCTCTTTCACAACTCACTTCATGAATCCATACTCACACAACACCACACACTCACTCAACTTGCAAATGATTTTATCTTTAATTTATATCCTCCACAAGATCACAAAACATGAATTAGGTCATCTAGAATAAAAGATAAACAATAACCTCAACAAATTAGCCACCAAACATGATGTGGTCCTATCCAAGAGATAGAGAGGACCTAAAAAAATATTATTAAAACTTCCAATGTGATCCCAAATAATATACATGCTAGTGAACATAAACCCAAGTTGGAAACAAGGAAACATGTAGAAGAAATGTGTAGCACATTACTAGTTGGCCCAAAACATACCTTCAATTGAATTTACTCAATGCGGTTCTCAACAAGATAGGTCTGGACCCAAATACATCTTAACAAAACCTAAAATGTTGGCACATACCCCCAAGCACATAGTGCAAGCAAGAAAACAAGCCTTGTCGACCAGACATCCACAAATTTCCCAAAAAACTAAATTTTAACAATATACGACACCAAAGATATCAACCACCACAAACCAAATAGAGATAGAGTACTTCATCCCAAAAGCACAAAATACACAACCGTGAGATAGAACATTAATAAACCAACTTGCGAAAACACCAACACATGAAAATATTATTGAGATACTACACAAGCATTGAGAGAATTTCCACCAAGCTAGAGGAGAAAAAACACCAATACAAAGAAATGTAGAGCATTTTTAAGACTAGTACATATAACCAACAAAACCTACCAATACACTATAAATACTAGAATCCTCCTTGATAATGCAAGTGACCTAAAAATATAGAAGTGCAACATCCATAGATCATAAACATTGAATCCTTAACTACAAGACTATATCTGCAAAGGTGGAGGAATGCAAAGCATTCTCCCAAATAGTCTTCAAAAGCAATTTTCAGTAGCAAAGTTTTTCACCAACTAGAACTTCCTTATAGCAAGACACTTTCTCAGGAACATAAGGAGAGAGCACACAACATATTATAGACCATTAGCAACAACTCTCCAACTCCAACATTACTTCTAATCCTCATATTAATATATCATCATGATATCATCTATGTTGACAAAAACCATACTCCATACTTTTTTAATTGTCATTAAATAAGACATGAAATCCAACCATGAACATCATCAACTCCACTGTTAGCACAACATCAATGACAACCAATTTTCCAAAAAATCTGCAACAATCTTCCCAAGTGTTGGAAACAATGACAACCAATGACCAAAATCCCCACCTTTGGCATTGATGGTAACACACATCTGCGCATTCTCCCCCTTTAATATCAAGGACAAAGGGAAAAAAGATCTTCATTTAAATCAACACATTCTCCCCTTTCACCAACAAAACTTTTTCTTCAAACAATTATATATGCTCCCTCTTCCATTTGCAACCATACAACTACCTGCTCCCCCTAAGAGGTAGCACACATCAATCCAAGAGAAAAGGATATGACATGAATTTCTCACCCTAGATAGATGCACCATCTATGCATCTAGTTAGAAAAAGGAGGAGCAATAACCCCTAACTTTTATTGGATATATTCAAAAGTATCTTTTGAATGTGCCGTAGTGAAGATATATATAATCTGATCCTTAGTAGGCACATACTCCAACCTGAATTCTTTCTCTGCAACCTTCTCCCTTAGAAAGTGATACCAGATAGAAAAGTGTTTGGTCCTTGAATCCAATCCATCACTAGATTCTTAGAAATGTTAATTACATTGGTATTATCACATAATATTGGAATGGATTCATCAAATACAACCTTTACATCCTTCAAATTCTACTTCATACAAAGCACTTGGTTGCACCAAGATGCCGCAACAATATATTCAACTACTGTTGTGGATACATCGGGTCCTAATTTTTACTGAACAAAGAGACCAATCTATCTCCCAAGAAAATGTACTTCCACTAGTACTTTTTTGGTCATCCACACATCTTGTCCAATCAACATCAATATAAGCACTCAAAGAAAATTTATCGTCCTTCTTATACCGCAAACCATAATCTAGAGTTCCTTTTAAGTATTTGAATATTCTTTTCACTAATTTCTTATGATTTTTCTTAGGATTAGCTTGATATCTAGAAACCAAACATATTGCATGCATAATATCAAGTCTAGAAGCTATCAAGTACAATAATCCTCCAATCATAGACCTATAAATATTCTTATCAACCTCAAGTGACTCATCAATCTTGATCAAGTGACAACCAGTGACCATAGGAGTACTTACTATTTTGGAATCCTCCATGCAAAACTTCTTCAACATCTATTTAACATACTTAGCCTAAGAAATGAAGATACCATCATCTAGTTGAACAATTTGAAGCCCAAGGGAGAAATATAACTAACCAATTATAAACATCTCAAACTCTTTTTGTATCTCTTTTGCAAACCTCTTATGCATATCATCATCTCCACTAAATATGATGTCATCAACATGTACAACCACAATTAAAATCTTTTCTTCCTATACCTTAATATAAAGATTACTATAGGAAATACCTTTCTTGAAACCTTGTTGGAGTAAGTACCTATCTAACTGAGCATACCAAGCTTTAGGAGCTTTCTTGTGTCCATGCAAATCTTTCTTGAGTTCACACACCATATATGGATCTTTTGACAACTGGAAACCATCTGGTTGCTCAATATATACCTCTTTATTTAAATCACCATTCAAGAAGGTTGGCTTGACATCCATCTAATAGACTTTGAAATTCTTGTGAGAAGCAAAGGCAAGAAACATCCTGATTGCCTCTATTCTAGATACCAAAGAAAAAGTCTCCTCAAAATCAATACCTTCAACTTGTGAATAACCTTTGCAAACCAATCTAGCCTTGTTCCTCACAACTCACCATCTTCATTCAACTTTCTTTGAAACACCCACTTTGTTCCTATAATATTATTATCATTTGGTTTGGGAACCAACTCCCATGTTTGATTATTTTCTATTTGGTCCAATTCTTCCTCCATTTCCTTCAACAAACCTTCATATTTTCTAGCATCAACAAATTTTTGGGCTCAACATTTGACAGTAAACATAGATTCACTTGCTCACTTGCTTTTGCAAGCCTTCTCTTGGTCAACACACCTTCATTCTTATCTCAAATTCTTTGATCTATTGAATGGTTCTTTTGCACATACTTTTTTGGAGTCTTAGGAACCTAGGTTTTTTATTCTTGTTTCTTATCTTCTTTCTCTTCCTCTTATTCTTCTTCTTCAATGTAGGGGGTATATCAAATCCACAAACTTTTGGTTCTTGTGAGATCTGACACAATTATTCATCTACCTTAACATTTGTGCTCTCCATCATGTTTCCCAATATCTTTTTCTAGCATCTATAGGCCTTACTTCTAGTTGAGTAACCAAGGAAGATCCCTTCATCACACTTCTAATCAAAATTTCCAAGGTCTTCTTCATCTTTCTCGATGTAGCATTTGTTGTCAAAGACCCTGAAGTATCTAATAGTAGGAGGCCTACCATACCATTTCTCATAAGGGGTCTTAGTGCCATTGAACCTCAAATGTAATTTGTTAATAAAATAGAAAATAATGAATTGATTCCTTCTTATATATATTGGGTAGATCAACATCTTTCAACATAGCCCTAGCCATCTGTTGGATAGTCCTATTCTTCCTTTCCACTACTCAATTATGCTAAGGGGTCCTAGGAGAAGATATGTCTCCTAATACCATGATCTTCACCAAAAATTTGAAGTAAATTCACCTCTATCAAATCTTAAGCATTTGATCTTAGCATCCATTTCATTCTCAGCTTTTTCTTTGAAAATATTAAACTTGTCAAGGACTTTTGATTTTTCTCTTAAAAATGTAACCCAATTCATTCTAGAATAATCATCAATAATCAACATGAAATAACTTTCACCTTTTTGACTCCTTGTTCTTGTAGGTTCGTATAGGTTATTGTGAATCAACTCCAATGGCATTGTAGTAGAGCACTCCTTGCTCTTGAAACTTATCTTTGTTTTCTTTCCCATTTGAAACTCCTTGGATAATGTGTTTGTAGGCTTAGTTATCTTTCTTATATCTCTCACTACATAAGTAGAGCTAATCTTTACCATATTTTCAAAATTTATGTGTCCCATTCTATTATACCACAACCAACACTCACTGGATTGAGCCAATAAGAAGATTCCTCCATTTGCCTCCTTTAGATGAGACATTTCCATTTTTCCTTGTCCCTTCTGCAACTAATCTTTCAAACCCTACCTTCTTGATCTCACAACCTCATACATGAAATTTAAGATTATATCCTTTACTGTACATCTGGCTAACACTGAGAAGATTATGTTATAGTCCTTTGACATAAAGGACATTATCGATCATGTTCTTTCCATCAATTTTTATATCCCTTTCTACAAATCTAAGTTGACTCATCACCTCCAAACTTAACAGCTCCACTATTATATTTCTTAAGACTAATGAACCTTTCTTTGTAACTAGTCATGTGGTTAGAGAAACCACTATCAACCACCCAAGGATTTTCTTCTTCCTTTACATGAAAGGAATTCGACAAAACCATTAAACTTTCATTAACTTTGTCAGCCTACAAAGTACCAAACTTCTTACATTTTTCAATATCATCCTTTTTTCTCACATCCATGAATAGGGTTTCATCATTTAAATCATTTTCCTCATATTCTAAAGAAAAAATTCTCTCCTTGGAATATAAACTCTTTTTGAACTTCTCTCTTTTATTGACATCTTTTGATTCTTTATAGGGACATTTAGAGGCAAAATGACCAATCCTTCCACAATTGAAACACTCGAAAGTTAACCTTTTATTTTTGGTGCCTTTCTTCATTCTTCTCACAAATTTTTCTTCTACATCATCAAATTCATCATTTTTATTTGTTGTTTCATCTTCTATTTTTATACTGGTTTTGAATGTTGCTTCATTCTTTGGAGTGTATTTTTCAAATTCTCTCATTTCAAAGGCAGTGAGAGCACCAAACATTTAATCAACTAAATATTTATCCAAGTCCTTAGACTCTTCAGTAGTAGATACCTTATGACTATAAGCTTTAGGGAAAGATCTCAAACCTTTCTTCTCAATATCATCTTCTTTCACTTCTCCACCAAGACCTCTAATGATTGTAACTACTCCATCCATCTATAGCATATAACTAGCAATGTATTCATCCTTTGTTATCCTTGGGATTTCAAACTTTCTCTTGAAGATTTACATCTTGGCTTGCTTCACTTTATTATCTCCTTCATAAATTTTGCAGATTTTTTCCCATACATCCTTAGTAGAATTGCAACTTTTCACCTTCAGAAGTTATGAATCAACTAACCCACACATAATAGCATTATTTTCCATGGTATTTTTCTCATACAACCTAATCTCAGCTAGATCTATTAGAGGAGCAGAAGGTGTAGTATAACCATCCTTGATAGATTTCCAAACACCAAACCCTAGAGAGTTTAGATGTAGTACCCCTTCGTTTTACCTATGTTTGCAGACAGTGTGTTTTTGCTTTCATAGATCTTGCTACTATGTTGTTTTTTTTTTATCACTGAGAGTGGAGCGATGATGGTCTTTATTTTATGATGTGATGATACACTATATGGATGATGATTATTTGTGGCATGATTTTAGATTAGCATAGTTGTTTATTTGAGTTGATATTGTTATGTTCTCATCTATAGTTAATTGATATTTAATTTCGTTAGTCTTCATTTGACTGTATTGGTGAAGAGAACAGGATTGCATCACTCGCTTGCGAGTGCCCTGTGATTCTATGATTTTCTCTTCACAGTGTGTTTGATTTATGATGTATATGCATGTACGAAATATGTTTGATTGCAGGATTGCAGGATTGCAGGTATAGGACATCGTCTCCACTTGGCTTCACAAGTCTGAGCGCGTCCATTTCCCAATGGTAATGTTGATTGGGAGATAGTATCGAGGTTCCCTTGTCAAACCACAATCCTAGTCATAGTGTGTCGTCAATCCAAGTTCGGTATGTCGTGTTGTCTTTTTGTCCATGTTTGCTTTAATGTTTATTTATCTTGCAAGGTTTGCTTTGTAGAAAATTAATGATTAAAATGTTTTAAATGATTATTTATTTATTTTAGATTAATGTTAAAAGCTTTTATTTAATTTAATTAATTAAATTAAATTTATTTGGTAAAGTAACTTAATCCTTGAGATTAAATTTATTTTATTAAGTGAATAGATTAATTGATTAAATTTATTTAGAGATTAAATGTGGTTTGAGTTATTAAAATGCAAAATGACTGTAAATGCTTAAGAGGAAATATTTGTGTGTTGTTGAGAAAGATATTTTAATTTTGGCAAGTGTTGAGGAAATTAATTAAGGGATTTGATTGAGAATGATTTCTCGTAGAGAATAATTGGCAATAACTGGAAGAGGTAAGAGATTACTTCACGGGATTGGAAAGAGGGATATTTTTTTTAGAAATGGGTTGTTGAAAATTGAGGAAAGCTCTCGGGAAGTTTCTGGGTCTATGTTATTTGCATCTTTCTAGAAGTGGTGATTTAGGAAAAGGCTTTGGAAATTGAATTCTGAAGGTAAGGTTCTGCTTCAAATTTCTTTTCTTCAAGCTTCTAGATAACATGTTCTTTTATTGTTTTATTTATTTTGTTAATTTGGAAAGATTGGCTATGCAAGAAGATTTTGTGTTTTTGTAGAAGCTCTGTGTATTTTGCAAAAAAAATTGAAAGATTGTCTGTACAAGAGAATTTATAAATTTGTGTAGAAGCTTTTAAATTATTTAGTAAATTTGTAAGGCTTTTGTGTTTGAGAATTTTTCATGTAAATTATTAGTGCTTCTATAGAAAATTTTATAGTGAAATCAGAGAACCTGTAGAAAATTATTTTTAAAACAATGGAAAAATCCTAGAAGAAAACAATAGAGGATATAGAAAACTTCTATAGGATTGAAAATGAAATCCTTTGGTAAATTGGGAAAAATGAAATCCTCTCATAAAATAGTAAATCTTTTCCTATAGAAAATTTGTGAAAATTCCATCAAGCAATTGTTTTGATTAAATTATATATATATATAAATTGTTGTTTGGAATAAAAAAATTATATAGAAAATTTATAATTTAAAATTGTCAGACGAAATAAATCCATACGGAAAAATTGAAAAAACAGAGTAAAATATATATAATGGAGGGTTGGGGGAACTACCCCCATAGCCACCCCTCATAGGGAGGTGTTGTTGTGGAGGCAGCGCTTAGCGCTGCCTACGTTGCCTTCCACAGCAGCGACCCCATATGGGGTTCGGCTGCAAGGCAGCCCCACTGTAGCCTGTATATGGATGTGCCTTAACCTGCGATATGATTTTTTATAATGTTTATTTTATTATATATTATATATATATATATATATATACTTATTTAAATATATTTTTATATTTGATATTTGTTGAAAATTATATTTAATTTTAACATATTTAAAATTGTACATATATTTTATATATATACATCTTAAAAGTATATTTTTAATAAAAGCATGCAAATGCATGGACTAGTTAATTTTAAAATAAAATGATTTAAGAGAGAAAGTTGATTTTTATTTAAATATAATTGTAAAATTGGAAATAAACAATTAGACTCGATTTCCTTATTGTTTGTGAATGGAATTGTATTTAAGTTGATTAATTTCATGTAGTGTGTTAATGTTTTATTGGATTTAGGAAATCCTAATGATAGTTAATTAATTGCCTAAATTTCTTTTAAAAAGTTGGGTTCTCTTTTGTTCATGTTGTTTGGGCATTTTGGGGTTAATTGTGATTATAAGTCTTCCAGATGTCGAAACTTTATGAGGGGGTTGGTATATGTTTTGGTTTAGCCCTTTGATTTACCTTGGGTAGTGCACATGGATGTTGATCAGTTTGAACACCCGGTTACTACGAACAGGATGTGTGACCTTTAGCTTTAAGGTGGATATTTGTTATCAGTTTTTGTGCACCTTGTCAACCCATGGTTTGTGGATTAGATCCTAGTGTTTTCAGTAGGAGAGTGGCTCTTTGTGGGGGTCCAGCACACAAAGGGGCACCAAGGTAACTCACTTAGGGTTATAATTAAGTGATAACTTAAAAAGAATTAATGAATGGCTAACTTTTATAATAATAAAGATAATTAATGCCTCTCTCATGGCTCAAGCACTTGTTTAGGCTTGAGGTGAGGTGAAATACATAGTTTGTATGGGGGTCTGGTGGCTGGTAGAGGTAGCTAGAGTAACCTAGGATGGGGGTCTAGTAGCCTAGGAAGGTTATGCCAGGGTAACTCATAGAAAATTAGGTGTGACACTCCTCCTACAACAACAATATGTTTTGTGAAATTGATTAATTTGATTCTTTTACTTTGGAAGCAATGTAACCATTATGTTGTGTTTTATACTTGTATAGTTTAGTCTTGAGTTTTCTTGTGTCTAGAGGTTGTAGGTTATGCCTAGGAAACCTTTTTACTATCTCCTAGCATGGGGGTGGGCCTATGGGTACCACTTAGTTGGGTGGAACGTGCACCTTACACCGTTGGGTCCCTAGTTCTTGTTCATGATGGCGGGTACTTTCTGATTGGAGAGATTGTGTGTACCAATGGATATTTAATTTCTCTTATGTCTCATTTGTATCAGTTGGATTCCTTGTTTATGTATCTCTCCTCAATTGTATTCGAGGAGAATTCTTGTAACTTGTAATTGTAACACTTTTGTAGGATCTACCTCATTTGGAAATGAGTATTGTAATTGTTATATTGAATGCAATGTAAGAATGAATCATTATTGTACTTTATATCTTATGTGATATATTTTAATGTTATTGAATGTATGATCTTGAATTTATGAGTAATAATTAATGTTATGGTTAGTTTACTTTGGTATAGTGAGATTCAAATGTAACACCTTGTCACGTATCTTAGAAAATGTATGCGTTAGTTTTGTTCATATCACATGTTAATATTACATTTTAAAAAAAATAACCCATTGTGTTTGTGTCATTCTTTATGGTTATGTGGCAGGGCATTACATTAGATGGCCTTCCATTCTTACTTTCCAAAAAGTGTAATTTGTCCCATCAAACCTAGCACCCTTGTAAGATCATCATGTTCTATCTCAGACCTTTTCTCAAGCAGTTAAGCTTGTTTAGAGGAACTTGGCTTCGATACCAATTATTGAACATGCTCAGATACCGAGAGGGGGGTCAAGAATCAGTATCTCTAAAAGCTTAACCCCTTCAAATCTTAAAACCTTCAATAATATTCAAATTTAGACTTTTAACAAGGTCAACAATGATTAAACAAATCAACATCAATAAAAGATAAAGCAATGAACACACATGCACAAGAAAATTCTAGATTTACATGGAAAACCCAAGGAGGGAAAAACCACGAAGAGAAATCTCTCAATATAGGAATCTCACTTCTTACAATTTGTTTTAAGGATCACTGCCTATGGAATTGTAGGCTAAGGTGCACAACCTTAGAGCAAGATACAAAATAATTATAGTACTTAGGTGCACAAACCCAAGGAAAGATACAAATTACAAGGACCTACTGAAGAGACTCATTTCCTAATAGTAGGATACATGAAGATATAGAATTAGTAAATATGTCAACAATACACTCTACTGACTAAGGAATTAAAGTTCGTCTGACTCTTCTCTTTTACAACTCACTTCACCAATCCATACTTACACATCAAAACATACTCTCAACTTGCAATTGATTTTCTCTTTCATTTATATCCTAGATATAAGATCATAAGAAACCAATTAGGTTAGCCAAAATAGAAGATAAACAATAACCTCAAAAAGTCAGCCACCAAACATAATACGGTCCTATCTAGGAGCTAGAGAGGACCCAAAATAATATTATTACAACTTCCAATGTGATCTCGAACAATATACATTCTGACGCACATCAACCCAAGTTGACAGCAAGGAAAAGTGTAGAAGAAATGTGTAGCACATTACCAATCAGCCCAAAAATATATCTTCAACTGAATTTACTCGATGCAGTTCTCAACAAGATAGGTCAAGACCCAAATACATCTTAAAAAAACCTCAAATTCTAGTGCAGATCCCCAAGGACATAATGCAAGAAAGAAAACAAGCCCTATCGGCCAAACATCCACAAATTTCCCAAAAACCAACTCAAAACAATATGTGACACCAAGAGATCAATCAATGACATGCAAACCACAAAGAGATGTTCCATGAACATCCAACAACACTTCCAGATACTTATTTAACACCTTCATGCCACAAAAATTATAACAAACTAATCAGATACATAGTGCATTATCCCAAAAGCACAAAATACACAATCATAAGATAAAACATTAATAAACTAACTTGCAATAAACATCAACACATGAAAATAAAACTGAGAAATTGCACAAGCACTGAGAGCACACCCACCAAGTTGGAGAAGTAGAAACATTAATGTAGAGAAATGCAAAGCATTTTTTGGACCAATCTAGAAAACCAACAAAAACTACCAATACATTGTAAATACCAAAAACCTCCTCAGAAACATAGGTGAAAAGTTAGAAGTACAACATCCACAGAGCATAAAAACTTAATTCCAAACCACAAGACCATATCTGCAAAGGTGAAGGAATGCAAAGCATTCTCCCAAACAATCTTCAAAGCAACTTCTAGTAGCAGAAACTTTCACCAACCAGAACTTCCTTGTAGGAACACATACTTTCTTAGGAACATAAGGAGAGAGAACACAACATATTAGAGACCATCAAAAACATCTCTCCAAGTTCAACATTACTTATAATCCTCATCTTAATATATCATCATGATACCATCTTTTCTGATAGCAACCATGCTCCATACATCTTTAATTGTCATTAAACAAGACATGAAATTAAACCATGAACATCAAAAACTCATCCAAATAAGGCATGAATATATCCAACCATGAACATGATCAACAAATCCACTATTAGCAGAACATCAATGACAACCAATGCCAAACAATCTACAACAATATTCCCAAGTGTTGACATCAATGACAACCAATGCCAATAGTTGTATACTTGTATCTCATAGTCTTTAATATCCAAAACATTATATGGAATGTTTTGTGTTTCTCTATGGAAACTTTTGTTGTCTATCCATACATGATGTTAGTGTGACACACTATTGTCCAATAGCCATGCGTTCATCTTGGACAGAAATCTTGTCAAGCTACCCAGGAAATCTCTATGCTTTGTGTTTTTGGTTTATGAGGTATAAAGAGTTTAGATAATTTATGTGATCTATCAAAAAAAAATTCAGTTAATTAGTGGGTAAACTTGAAGGTCGTAGTTACCTAAAGGCTTACCTAAGTGGAGGGTAGAAACTTGAATACTTGGAGGATTTGATTATCCTTTCGGTTCATTTTTCATACTCTATAGAAATATTATTAGTTTTAAGATTAAGTATTTCATCACCATCAATATGTAGATTTCTTTGAGAATGTTTTGTGTAATCAAAATCATTCTCAAATTTATAAATTAGTTTGCAAGGACTCCTAAACAAGAATGATTATTGATTATTTCTATAGACCTAAACATAATTTAAATCCATTGGTATTTCTCATTAGAATATGATTTCCACCAAGAATTTATCTAATTATGAGTTAGATAAAGGTTCAAATGTAGTCAAAAAATAACCAAATTTGTAGGCTAGTTTTGTTCCCTATATAAGCCATAATGTTCAAATGTCAAAACTTTCAATATGATACCATACTCTATTTCTATATTGCCTAATTTGACTCTCATTATACTGGTATCTATTATAGACTTGATTCATGAAATTTTCAAAATCCCCTCAAACCTTGTGACAACACACTCTATGCCCCATCATGAATTTTAATATATGTATTAGCTTTTCATATTTGACTATGTTATTAGTGAATTTGAATTGAACTATATAAGAAACTAAGTGCTACTTACATTGTATGCCAACTAACACAAATCTAGTCTTAAAATCCTTATTTGAACTAACTTCAACATAACCAAAGGCCTTAGATCCCTACTATGGGATATAACTCTCTTTTTTTACTTTATTTTCTATAATGAATTCATAAATACCCAAAATGTTGGAAACCTATTGAAACTTGTTAGATTGTTTATATTAGACTATAATTGTAAGTTTCATCTTATGTTCCCTATGCATCCTAATTTGATTTATGATTCCTCTCCAAGACAACTAGTTGTGCCTTTTTTTTCGTGTCTATGCATCTATTGAGGGTAAATGACCAAGATTGGACAAGTAACATACCATATGATTTTAGGACATCAACGACTTGTATGTCTATTCTTTAGTTCCCTTGCCATAATGAAATGTTACTTAACTAACTAAATTACCTCTTATTTTGTTTAACTAGGGATAGTCCTAGCTTGGTAAAGACTTTATATGGTATGCCATTTCCATATGTGTCTAGATCTACAAGATAATTGCATATATTATTTTTGAAGATCCAAATTGTTAACAAGAAGGGGTAGTTCACTTTTCTCTTTGTAAATGGATAGGCTAGCATGTGTAATTGTTGTGGATTATTATTGTCTTTACTAGTTAACGACTTAACTAACATATATCATTTTTCTCAATTAATTGCATAATTTCATACAATGTGATGTTTTCATTTTTTATTCTTCTTCATGTCTTCTACTATGTTATATGTTAATTTTGATATCATGTAAGTTGATTGTCTTTAGTTAGTGGTCTAATATTGTTATTAGCATTCAAATTTCATAGAGCGCATTGATTTGATAGAGGATGTGTTATGTTTGGGGGAATAGAGGTTGTCAATGGATTTTTTCTTCCTATGAGCATAGTTATTTCATTGAAATTGTTGGAGATTGTTGGTATCATCAATGATTTCTTTAGTTTCATTGTCATTTTCTAGGGGAGATCATATTTTTTTAAGATGATAAATTATATCTTTTTGGTTAGTTGAGATACTCATACATTATAGGTTGGTACTAATTCCATGTTTTCATTTTCATTTGGATTGTGTACACTAAAGAAAAAACACTTGAGACAATCAACTTTGTCATGTTGAGAAATAAAATAAACCCCACACCAAGTTGGTAGAGCAACCTCATAGTAATTTACCATTGAACATTGATTAGATTTTTAGTAAAATTTGAAGTAGATACCCATACATTTTTATTTTATTCCTATTTATGTTCCAATTCTTATTATTTTTTATTATATTTTTAGTTCTCAAGAATAGAAACATGTGTCACTTGTCTCCTTGTTTTCTCAAGAACAAGTGCTAGTCTTATATATTAACTAACTAGATCATTGGCTTAGTCACAAAATTATATATTGAGTATTCCATTAACTCGGTATTAGTGATGAACGATTCTATTATGCATATGTAGGACAATTACATAAAGTCACCTAAGTGTTTAGGAAGGTGAGAATTTTTTTATCTTGTAGTGGATGATGTAGGTATTATAGAGCCAGGTGGCATCATAACATTAGATGACATTGATGATTTTGTCTCCATACCAAGGAGATATATCCTTGTTTGTAGATAGCTAGCAAGAGGTATTAGGTTGAATAGATACCAATCATAGGTCATGTAAAATGGAGGAAACAAAATAAATGGTACTTGGTACTCCTCATACTCTACATGCCTCAAAATCAGGCCATCCTTGAAACCTTGAATGTGTTATCTTGCAAACCTAGTTCCAAAATGTTTATATATATGAATAAAAACCTGTCAATGATCCTTGAAAACTTGTGGGCCGCCTTCTAAATTTGACTATTGTCTATCCAACCCCAAGAATGCACATTTGATCATATTGCAAATTATAATACAATAGATTTTTTATTTTTGCAATCAAAAGTGCATGCTCGAGACTAAATAGAGTCTATAGACATTCCCTAGATTTGAATTGAAGTTCCTCCACTATCCCGAGCAGTAGATGAATAAGGAACATGTCTACAAACAGCCCTTTAAGTGATGGTTTACAGATTTGACAGCCCTAGATTTGCCTTTATCGGAGTGAGTATTTCTATAGTGTTTTAAAGATAAGAGCTTGCAGTCGCCTTAGAAAAGAATTCCTTTTCTTGACCATGTAGAGATGGAATCCTAAGTTCCATGAACTAATTCTCTGTGTGATGTAAGTGTAATCCAATGGTGGAAACCGTCCTCTGTAATTACATGCTTTATGTCGTCTTCTGCTTCACTCATCACGAGGATAGGGAACGTCACTGCTGACTGAAGTGTAGAATGAATTATATTAATTTTCTTACAAAGATCTTTCTGCGTTAATGGCGGGTTGGTGATGGTCAAGATTGGATGGTAGATTGCACCATTGATTGTGTTGAAAGATTTGGTGCCATCACCGTCGTAATCTCTTCTACAGTTGAAATCATCATCTAGTCCAAACTTTAATCTTCTCTTGAATTCTTGAACACCCATCTATTCTTTCCTTATTCATTTGCTCTAATTTAATAATCTCGAGAATGTCTTGGATAAACTTTTCTTAATCTTAGCTTTATCTATTGTGACTGTAACAAGCTTGACTTAACATTTACTTGCCTACCATGATGTCAGATTGTAGAGTAAATATTGGATCTCCCTCATGAGATATGACTAATGCTAATGATGTGGAGCTCAAAATCAACAACGTGATAGTGCTAGGTTGAACAAGAGGATAATGCTATTTTGTATCCATCCATTGCTTTTGGCATGAGTTCCCACCAAGCACTGTTGGCCACACAATCAAGAAGTTCCTAATCTATGAGACCATGATGAGTCCTTAACCCATTCAATGTATAGGGGATATGTGATGATTAACTATCATTCTTATCATAGTCAGCACGGTAGTGGAGTTGACTTGGGTCGTGGGTTTGCTCCCTATTCCGCTTCTGGGTTGGGACTGGCTTGCCCGCTGTTGGGTCCCCTCGCAAGGGACTAGTCTCGCCCCTGCTCGCCCTAGGTACCCAAGATATGCGCTACTGGGCTATTGGGCGGGTTGCAGGGATACCCCTGTCGTTAACCCAAAAAAAAAAAAAAAAACTATCATTCTTATCACTATTCTAGAGAGACATTCTACAATGGTAGTAAAGGGTGGAGTGTAATGGTCTGAAAATGCTAACAAGTTTTTTTATCTTTTATTTTAAATTTGTCATTCATTTATATGTCAAAATATTAATATTTAATAATAAACACAACGTTTTCAAAACAAGTAACACATAAAATATATGTCTTCATGTATATAGTCAATAAAACAATTCTTAAGTAAATAAAATAGATCTAAATTGATATCGCTTGGCATGTTTTAGATAGATGTATTCAAGATATCAATAATAATTTAATATTAGTCATTCTTTTTTGTTATAGTAGTGTATGATAGGATAGTTTAATTGGGATTAGGGGATTAATATTTACCCAATGATGCTTTTAAACAAGAGACATTGAGTAGTTGTTGTGGATTGTAACTTATTCTTCTTGTAAGATATTTGGAGGTTGGTGCCTCATTGTTATCAAGTATTTACATCTTAGCTTCTCTTATATTATTCTTTTGTGATAAGTAATTTCATTACAAGTAGTATCAAAGCATGTTCTTGGCACCTTGAAGGCGAGAAAAGGGGAGGATTTTATCAATTTAGTAGGTTGTATTATCAAGAGTGTTTTTCTCTAATGATATTTTTTATTTAAAGTTAGATGGGTGATCAACAACACATTAAAGAAGCTACAATATATATTTAGGGAAATTTGGAGTTTTTTGAAGAATTTATTATGAAATTAGGGTTTTTACCAAATTCATTTTCATTGTTGCAAAATGATTTTTTCACTAAGGCAAGGATTGGACAAGTAATTTACTAAAAAAAATTGTAAATGTGGATCTGTTTTGAATACATTATTATGAAATTGGTTGGTGATAGATCATAGTGGGGGCTTCAACAAGAAGCAAGGGAAGGAATCTTGTCATATCAAAGAAGTCTCTAAATAAAGAGGATCTAGTAATAGAAGAGATATTTTTCTTAGATTTCAAGGCTACTTTAAATGAAAAAATCATCAAGTTCAATAAGGATTTTCTTAATAATGTTTTCTTAGTTAGATCTAATGCAAAATTTCTTTAAGAATTATTCAACAAGTTTTGAGAAAAAAAATATTTTCTCTAAAAACTCCACCATCACCATCATGAGCTCACATAGAGGAAAATCACATTCTATATATCAAAAGCAAGTACTTTATTTGAGTTCAAGATAAATCTTGTCATATACTCAAACAAAATGAAGCAATGATATTATCAACATCAAAGAGAAAGGAAGTTTGAAGTAGGAGATTCACATCACAAGAGTTAGGAAGCAAATATGTCTTCTGAGGGAAATGAGGATTCTTGGTTTTTCATTGCTTTGAATCTAACTCACTATCAACACCCATCTAATTCTATTGCAATATTTAGGAACTTCTTTCTAAATGTGTACATGCATGGAAAGTGTCCATAAAATGGTAAGCTCACATCAAATGTACAATGTCCTCAAAAAATGTTCAATAATCATTGAGGGAAAATTATTTTCTCTATTGACATTACCACCAAGTTTTTTCCCTATAGAAGATCAAAATTAAGGTCAAAATAAGTACTTTTTTCTCTCAATGTGAATCTTACCACTGAACCAACCCAAATGAAATAATGAGATGACCAACACCAAAGTGAAATGAAATTAAAAATTTGAGATTAGGTTTTTTGATGTTGTAACCACGTATAACAAAATATCCCTAAAGCAAAAAAAAAAAAAAGAAAAAAAGTTATCACCTAAATATTATGATGTTTATTAGATTTGGCATAAAATTTGTAATGTTGCATATAAGATAGAGTTGTCTCAAATATATGTATTTACATGTTTCTTATTTAAAGAAAGGTATTGGATAATAGGTTTTATTATAGATAGGGTTGCCTAAGATCAATGAAAACAGAACAATAATATTCAATCCTTAATTGAAGTAATTCTCAATAAATGTATAAAAAATTTGACTTAGATCATCATTGACTACCTCATAATATGAAATCTTTTTTCTCTCAAAGATGTTATATGTGAAGATGAATATTTCATGCACAACAATCCACTAGGATTATGTGATAACAAACTATAACCCACATAATCCTTGTACTATTCATTCATTAGGTCCTAATTATATTTCTTATAAGCTAGGCTGGCCTTATTGGGATTATGGAATTAATATTTACCAAAATATGATTGCAAATAAGGGGCAGTGAGTACTTATTAAGGATCATATTTCTATTTCTATTATTATTATTATAATTATTTGGGAGGTTTCTCCCTTAAAGTGACTCATTAGATTATCAAGTATTTGCATCTTAATCTCTCTTATTTTCTCCTCTTATGATAATTAATTTCATTATAAATAAATCATAAGAAAATTATCTTCATATTTGACTCTTCATGTTATAAGGTAAAAATCACTTCACACTTTTCACCTTATGTTGGATAATTTTAACTATAATTCCTTAACTTAAATTTCATCATTGATGTTTCATGCAAGAATATTCAAAGTTACCTTACTATTACCATCACATCTCTAAAACCATAATTATGAACTCCTCAAGGACACTAGCTCCCTCTCATGTTAGTGTCTAATTAAAATTTTATTTTCTTCCCACCAAAAACCCTAAGAAATTACCTTGGTGTATTTTATCAATTATAATTATTTTCTATCAAACATTATAAAAATTGGTTTTTAAAATCCTCATTTTAGACCTTTCAAATGATAATATTCCAGTCACTCATTCTAGTAAATCTCTTATGGTTTTAATAATAAGCCTTCTCATTTGTTAATGGATCCTTAACATTTTTCCATGATGGGTGATCCCACAATACTGGTTTACAATTTTTGGTCAAACTGGACACTGAAATAATTTTTTCTAACTAAATCTTCACTTTTGGGCACCTATAGTGGCTAAATCGTGAGGAATTTGAAAATGATGCAAACTAGAGATTTGTGAAAAAAAAAATTGTATATTCTAAATATTATTTTTTTCAAAAATTTTGGAATCAGATTACACTTCTTTTTCCATCTCCTTCGAAAACTAATTTTTTTCAGTAAACACCATTTTTAAGGAGTGGCACTCACCATATACAACATTTTTTTTTTCCATGAGGGATAAATTTTTTTTTTTTTCAAATTTAGATTTGTAACTACGATATCTAGTGCTTCTAATTGGTTTCATAGTATTTTATTAAATATTTTTTCCTTAATCAAGTTTCAAAGTTAAACCAATTACAATTTAGACATAGGCAAACCGTATACAACGTTTTTTTTGTATGTATCGATTTTTTTTGTTGGATCAAGGACTTCAATATCTGGTGCACTCATATTTTTCAAAAAAAATTGATAATGTGCTATTTTCCACATGTGCTTGAGCTTGATTTTCATTGAAAAACCTATATTTAATAAAACTAAAAAAATACATAATAAAACCAAAACATATTAAAATTATATTCATTGGATAGCTAAGGAATACCATCATCCAATTGGGTCTGTGAATTCTCCTCCATTTTCATCCTCAACCCAAGCTTCAAGGGAAAATTTTATAGTTTTTGGTGCCAAGGGTGAGAAGGTGGGAAAAGGGGTTTGAGGCGAACCCCCTTTCCAAAGTTTTCTTTTGTTTTTTTTCGAATGGTGGGACCCTACATTTAATGGGTTTGCTTGAACTAGGGTTCTAGTGAACCCTCTTTTGGTTTGCTTGAACAAAAAGTTCGTTTGAACCCCCAAAAACCAAAATCTTTTGCATGGGGTCATTTTTTGCAACTTTTCCTTCCTCGCTGGAATTGTAAACCACTTTTGTAGGTTTACCCCCATTAGAACATACTTAGAAATCCTCCATTATTGAATCTCATTGTAGTTCTTAACTCTTTCCTTACACTCTAGGGTGCATAACAACCTCTTATTTCTCCTCCTATTATTAAATTCCCTCCTACAAGACACTATTTTTTCTCCATCCAAGTATCTAAACAAAAGGTTGTAGAAATATTCATCTCTCAAACCTTCTATTGATGTGGATTAAATTTTTCTCCATAAGCCCTCAACACACTATTGATATTTTACTAAGCCCTATTTCCTTCTCCATTGCACTAAATACACCACATTGGTGATAAAAAGTTCTCTTAATTTTTTTTGTTTGTAGTAATTGCATGCACCATAAATAAATTCCACTTAGGGATCACACACTCTTAATCTTTCCAATATATGGAGGTTGAAATATATTATCTAGAAGATGGGATGAAGTATCTGCTTAAAATCATAAATAGTTATTTTTATCTCCCCTTTCAACTTTAGAGAGTTGTATCAGACAATAAGGATCTACATTATAAAATCAATAGATGTCATGAGCATTAAGTATTTTTGACCAGTAAATCCAAAAAAAATAGAGCATTCAAAGGCCTATACATAAGAGTCTTTTGAAGACACTAACACCCCCTTTGCACACAAGTTCTTAAACTCTAGATAGAATCACCTAGACCTTATAAATTAGTGTTAATAATTAAAATCAAGATCTAAAAAATTCCCATAACTCCTTGTTGAGTGTATTGTAAAATAAATCCTACTTTGAATCTCCACCTTATGTTTCTACATTCATTTGGTGACCACTCCCTTTGTTTTTATTTAAGATAATTGTAACTACATTTTACTTTTCCCACTTGCCATGTAATAATAATGCAAATAATCCTAGCCTTAGGAACATCCCATCTATTAACTCTAAAATTTTGGATCCTTGACCCTTAAAGGACATGTCTGTTGACCCAATGTTAGTGTCTAGACATTTGTGCAAACCTAATGCTAGTGTTTAGGAACCTACTTAAACCTAATTCTAGTGTTCATGTTCAAAATGTTAAAATTCATTTTATTCATATGTTCATGCCCTAACCTTTACTATGTTTTCAACTATAATCTTCCTAAAAACTAAGTAAAAACCTATTTTAACAACTCTTTCATGAAAACATAACATAATAATTGAAAAGCTTACTACTACTTCACCATTTTACAACAACATAGAGGTTATTTGTAGAGATTAAATCAAATAGTAGTGCAATAAGATAGGAATATAAAGTTTGAAGATTGTGAACCTCATTATGTTATTCAATCTATGATTATTGATAATATTTTTCCTCTATTTTCATTTCTCCCATCCAATCCATCACTCTCCTCATAAGAAATATTTAGAGTCTAATTTCTCTTGGTTTTCATTGAAATTCAAAGTCTAAAAACCATTCCCAATGTACCCTTATAATTAGATATAAACCACCCCTATCCCTTATTTTAATCCTTCATTTTGATCCCCATAAGGCGCCCTCTTATACCTCCATCAATCATGCATCATATTGTTCTTAATTTTATCCCTAGGGTTTTATCTTGTGATCACCATATCTTACACACACCACTTACACTTTGTCACTAGACCTCTATATAAACCATCCATTTTACTATCATTTTTTGTAAAATTTGAAGTACACCTTAAGCAAGGGACTAACTTAGGTAAGACCCTTTACAACATATTATGTTTCCCTTTGTCTAAAATTTTAGCTTATATTTTTTATTGTTAGGACTATACATGTGCATTATATGAGCAAGAGAAGAATGAAAGTTTAAAGATGAGAAAATCCTACAATCTTAAAGAGCCTTAGATCTTACGAAACTAGTTTTCCTAACCTTCTACACCACCCCTAAGTGGTAGTAGTTCCCTTAACTAGTAGCATTGTTGCCCATACACTATTCTTGTGTCTAGTTTTCAAAAATTGTTAAATCTAATGCCCAATTTTTCACTATATATTTTTCAAATTCCTCAACCTATTCTTTGATATACAACTCACATATTAAACAAGTGCACAGGTTCAATTTACACATTTCATTTTTTATAAAAAAATTATTTATTCTAGCACTTCGTAACTCCTATACTTTCTATTATAGATTAAATTTGTTAAAAAAATGTTTTATAGTTTCTCTAATAATTTAATTTATTTAATAGTTAGTAAAAAACCATATCCTAGGATTAAACACATAGAGGTAAGGAATTAAATTGTATCTTTTATAGAGCCTAATTTAGACCCTTTTCTAGTTTTTACTATCCTTCTACAAACTTCTACCTTCACCAAACATCAAAGCAGGCACACCTCACTAGTAATTCTAGTTGCATTCTCATCTCTCAACATTATTTTTTTTCTGAAAATACATATGTGTGTGAACCCCAATCCTAATACCTGCAAAACAATAAGAACAAACACATTAAGTTAGAGATTGCAAGCAAGAACAAGGATTCCCCATGAAATCCATTTAACATAGCTCAAAATAGGAAAAAAGCAATGAAGAACACAATGAAAATAACAAACTAAAGATTGAATCCTAATTAAACTAGCAAACTTATGATCCCATGGGGGAATTGGTGCCAATTTGATGTGAAAATTGGCCCTTTCCCAATTCCTATGATGCAAGATTGATGTGATGAAGAGATTTGATCCACTTTGTTGATGTTGAAGAGTGCTCCAAGTTAAAAACCTGCATAACCTAGCTAAGATTCAAGAATGATGGATGAAATTTGATAGATATTTGAGCATGGTAACTTTGCATAATTTGTGGATGATAAAATGAGGATATGAGCTCTTTATTTATAGAATGCCAAGATGGATGAATGTCCAAATTTGAGCAATGTGGGACTAAAATTCATCCAATGGCAAGATGCCACTTGTCAACTTGTGAATGGAGGAAGCTTGAGCACATTTTGATCAATGTGCAAGTTTGAAATTTGAATTTGATAAAATGACATGTTTAGGGGGAATGAAAGATGAGTTAAATGCCAAGTGGAAGGCATGTAAGAGACGTTGTAAGAGCTTTAAATTCTTTGTTGGATGGACAAGTCATTTTGGGGGGAGATTTCAAATTTGAGGAATATTACCACTTGGATGCCTTTTTTGAATGAAAATAGGTGATTTATAAAACAATTAAATTGATTTTCATGTGCAAGTTGCAAAATCTAGAGGATTTGAGTGATTAGGATTAAATTAATCAAGATTTGATTAATTTAAGGGGAGATTCAGCTGATTTGACCATTTGATTTAGATTTTAGGATTGAAATAAATCAAAAAGAGATGAAAATGATTAAGACTTAGTTAAATAAATATTTTGATTTATTTAACCAAAAGGAGAGATGTTAGATTAAATTAGATAAATGTTTGATTTATTTAATTTAATTAGATGAACTTTAGAAATTTAATCAAATAATATGGAATATTTCATTAAATAAAGATAGGAAGATGAAATGACCTAGCTAATTACACAGAGATGATGATTTAATTAAATTGAGGGATTTATTTAATTAAAAGGGGAATTATGATGACTTTAATCAAATAAGGCTATTTGATTAAATGGTTAGACAAAGGGATAATTCAAAATGAAACGATATTAGTAGATCGGGATCGAGTTTGCAATATCAATCTGTATATTTTCTATGTCTAAATTTTTCCCCTCTTTGAAGCAGTGCACTTGTTGCATTGGTTCAAAGAATAATCTTGCCATGATCAAAAGTAAAAAATTCTCTAATTTTTTTTTTGGATGCCCCATTGTTGCCCCAGCAAAAAGAATTATGCCGGTATACTGCCCCCTCGAGAGATTAGGCAAAGAGGTTTGATTTGAGGGTCGATCTCTCGACAAAGAGGTTCAAGATTAGTTCAACTCAAATATTTGATGTAGACAGTCATTAGCCATGGCTAGCCTCATGCCTATTTTGATATATTACACCCACTTGATCTTGATTTGTACCATGACAGTGACATTATTAATGATGAGATGATTATGATGTTTATATGTAATGGATGATATGATGATGCATTGATGATATAGATGCACATGATATGATATGATGATAATTTTATGATTATGCAAATAGGTGATAAATGTATGGTTTATGAGATGTTTAGAATAACCAATCTATATTATGCAATGATGGGGATGAATGCATGTGGTATGATTATGCAATGATGGGGATGAATGCATGTGGTATGATTAATGCTTTCTATATGGTATGATATGCATTATGCAGTATGTTGATGGTTTGTGGATATAGGATGGATGCATTATTGATGATTTATGATTAACTGTCATGGTACCATGTTAGCGCAAAAAGCAAGAGATAGAAGAAAATAAGATATTCCAACAAGACATGAGATGATGATGATGATGATTTATTGTCGAGGAGTTGGGATTTTCAAAGGGCCAATTACCTTATGTTTGATAACACACATAGGCATGATGCATCAGGGTATAAAGAATCAGGATGGCGTTGTACCTAATGTGATGGACTTTGACTCGACAAACATATAGGAGTATTCTTGTTCACACTTGACATACGGAAACCTTGCTAGGACGTACCTAACAAAGCAAGTATTCGCCAAGTTATATTACAAGAACGTCCAACAAGCGCAATAGATAAAAAGATAATGATCATTTCCCCATTCCTATCTCTCTCAATCCCTTCATTGGGGACATCATTGAGAGGTCCTTGGAATGAGCAAAATAAGATAAACCAAAATAAAAGATCAAGTACACAAACAAGCCAATGTTCTTCATACCTTCAACCAAAGGGATGTGTTTTGATAGGATAAGAATCCAAGGTGATATCCAAAATGATGCCCATTGTCGGAACGATATATCCTAGGACATGCATTGTATAGGATGATGATAGTTTGATAAGTTGATTGATAGGCTGTTGATATAAGGTTGACTGACATGTTTGAAAATGATCAAGAGTTTGATTTTGCATTTAATAGTTTGTTGCTTAGATTTTGATTGTGTGTTTGAAGTTTTCTTTTTTGCTGATTGTTGTGGTTGTTTCTATTTGTTTTACCAAAGGATGAAGGTGACAATCAGTTTATTCTGGATGATTGATTATTTCAAGTGAAAGTGAGATGAGACGGATGGATATTTTCAAATATTTGGATGTTTTTGGAATGTTTTGAGGTTGTTTTTGGTATTTTTCAAATTTTGCAACTGTTTTGATTTTTGAATTTTTTATGTTTTGGGGTTTCCCGAGATTTTATGAATGTTTTTGGATTTTGTGTTTTTGAATGTTTTTGGATTTTGATGTTTTTTAAATGTTTTTGGATTTTGATGTTTTTTTTAATGTTTTTGGATTTTGATGTCTCAGGGGCTAATCAAAGATTAGCCTTGCCTACGTTTAAGCTTAGAGACGACATAGTTTGGATATCATGTTTTTGATGTTTTATGTTTTATAGATGTTTTTTGGATTTTGATATGTTTTGGATGTTTTTGGATTTTCACATGATTTTGACGATTTGGATATGGATATGTGTGATGATATCAGTGGTCTATTTGGGATTTTGTTGAAAACCAAGCTAAGGTTGATTAATCGAATCGATGGATTGATTATGATAACATTGTTCAAGATGCACAGCAATGCAATGATAGTGTTAAGCAACACAAGGATTGGGAAAGATATCCCAAAGATGATGAGGGATTGATGATGATAACATTGTTGAGGATACAAAACAATGCAATGATAGTGTTAAGCAACACAAGGATTAGGATGGATATCCCAAGATGATGACAAATTGATTGGATTTGAATGATCAGGATTTTGAAGCTTGGTTTGAAACAAAAGATGTTTTTGGATGATTTGATGTGACATTTGAAGTGCAACTTAGATGCAACTGATAGTGATTGTTTTGATTGATGTTTGATGAAAGATGAAGCTTGATAAGGAATATTTTCTCATCAAAATATGCCATGGGCTAGTGACTTGGATTTTTTGCTCACAGATGCTTGACCAATTTGATTTCACGTTTGCCAATGTTCGGATCGCCACATAATTTGGAGGATATAGGTCAAGATTTATTCTCGAAGCAAGATGTAAATATCTGCCCCCAGTGTCTAGCAATGTTTGAAATGTCATGGGTGGATGCTCAGATAGGTGTATGGATGGATGGATATGTTAAGCATGCAAAGGATGCCAAGGATTATCTTGTGATAAGATAAGGTGTTTGGACAAAGGAATGCTCATTTGGATAATGCTTCATGGCTCAGATAATGTTGTATAGGATAGGATCAATGAAAACGGCCCATGTCAAGATGTTTACCGTAAGCAAGCATAAATTGTGCCCCAAACTTTCATCAATATCAAGATAACTTGGATGATGGATGCAGATGGATGAAAATGGTTGGATGAATGGATTTATTATGGTTGAGATGGATAGAATGTTGGATTTATTATGGATGGGATGAGATGCTTTCACCTAAACTGGCACACATAGATGCTCGATTCCACACATGACACCTGTTTGCCAAGTTTTCATCATGGTCTTTCCCAAAGCACCACGAAGGGTTTTCATTAGAGGAAAAAAAAATTCTTTATTGTTTTCAATCCTTTTTCTAATTTTTTTTGGATTTTCATATTTTTTAATTTTTTTGATTTTTTTGAAAGATTTTAAGCTCATGCCAAATCACAAGGTGTCGTTGATGTAGATTCCCCTGTCATAATGTGTCATCGATATCCTGCTTGAAGAAGTTTCTTTGCTAAGATACGTTCACTTGAATACAACTTTTGGGATTCTTGATCTGCTTTATTCATAGCAGGGTTAACTTTGTCTTGGTGTGCACATCGCGATAGAGTGCCTTCTGAATCCTTATGATGAAGGGTCATTGCCAATACATGGTCAATGTGAGAATTGGATATCATGCGTGGAGGTGTGGATGGAGTGTGTTTAGGGATAAAAGATGGATTGGTTGATAGCTTGGAATCTTTGACTCTCCAAACTTGGGAAGATGAGCAATGATGGGTGGATACGAAAGTGTGTGTGGAATTAGGACTAACTATTTGATACACTTTATGTGTTGCTTGAAAATCCTGCTTTTTCTTTTGTAGAAATCTTTGATGGATGCTTTTCCCTTTTTTATTTTTCCCCATAGTTTCTTTGACTAATGGAGTTTGATAGGGATGATCTTTCTTTTTATTCTTTGGTATCCATGTGTATTTGATTTGTCCATTATGCTTCTTGGCTTCTTTTTCTTTGATAACGTTCTTTGTGCTTTGATTCACATCCTTCATTTGATGTTGGTCCCAATTTGTGGATGGGGTAATGGGTGGATGAAGATTCATGACGTGGCTGGTTGTAGTATTGACACTAGTTTCATCATAAAGACTCTTCATGCTCCCTATGTTGACGTTTGCTTGAGACATAGTTGCCCCCAGTATGGTGGTAGTGGCACCTTCGTTCCTTGATTCAGCTTGTTTTGAGGGTTCCTTTTTAGAATGCATTCTTTGATAAATGACCATTGCAGATGATTTTATTTCAATTTGTTGCTCTGCTAACTCTGAAATATCTTGTTTTGTCTAACCTACTTCCTTGAGTGGATAATGTTGGATATTTTTATTCATGATTTCCTCAGTCTAATTTTGGGATATATCTGATCCTGATGTTGACAACTTAGTTTGACTATAGGAATCACTAACCTTCTCTTTTTTTGTAATAATGTCAGGAGTAAAGGAGCTTTTTTTTTAATGAAGATCGTCTACGTGTCCACCCAAAGAAAGCATCTCATGGGTATATGGAGTATGTGCTATTTGGATATGATCATCTTGTATAGATAGGAGAGTATCCATTAGACCATTGTAGTAGCTTGTAGATACAAACTCTTGATCTTGAATGATTTCAAAATTGCTTTTGACATGCTTTGGATCGAATTCTTGACATGGGTCAGTTTCAAAGGATGGATTGCTTACAAAAGGTTCTAGGATATCTTCATTAGGAACGAAAAGTGGTTCATTATCCTCTTGATCTTTGATTGGGCTTGGATCAAGTGTCAAGTTTAGGATTACTTCAGTATCTATAATCATGAGGTCAAAGGGGGTCAACATATCTTGGAAAGGACCATTGCTAGACCTTGGTGAAAGATTTTGATCATGCTTTGGAATAAATTATTGAGATATGTCCTCTAACTCATAAGGAAATGTAGAGAAATTTTCAATATGATCATTGGCCGATGGATCGTAGATTATGTCCATGGGATCAAATAATTCTAACACTCCTTGAAATAGATCACTAAAAAGTGGCTCTTCATGTATGGTGAGTTGATCATCAGATGGGGTGGAAACATCTTCAAGGTGCTCATTGATGGAGAGATCTTGATCATTGTTTTCAACAATTGAGGTGGAGGGATTTTCAATGTCTCCAACCATAGGGTCAAATGATGTTGACATTTCTTGAATTGAATCATTATTGGGTATTGTTGGTGGATTTTGATCATGATTGAAAAGTGATTCTTGATGTATGTTAATTTGATCATTGGATGAGGTGGAAACATCTTCAAGGTGTTCATTAATGGATAGATCTTGATCATTTTCCCCAATAGTGATTATCTTTTAATCAATAAGGTCTTGGATGAGATTTTTTAGTCGAATACAACTTGATGTTGTGTGTCCCTTTGTTTTGTGGAAATCATAATGATGCTCCTCGTTATACCCTGGTAGTTTAACTAGGGATTCTTGATAGTTCCCATATATGGGGAGCTTGATGAGATTTTCTTGTACCAATTGTTACAGGATTGATTTGATTGGTTTCCCAAGTGGTGTGTATTTTCGTTTGTTAGTTTGTGAGATTTGCACTTTGAATTGACCTTGTGGTGGTTGATTTTGGAGATGTGGTGATTGATCTTTAAAATATGGCGATTGATCTTCGAGATGGGGTAATTGGGTTTGTTGTTGATCTTGATCTTGATATCTAACCTCTTGAAATTGGAGATTTTGTTCTTGATGCGGTTGTGGACACAACTCAACACTTTGATGACATGGTTTAACCAATGGAAGAGTGTATTGATTTTGGAGTGAAGATATCTCTTGGATTAATAATTCAATTAGTTTGGCATGTGAAGCAAGTTGCTCTAGCGAAATTTGATCTTGATTTTGAATTTGAATCCCTTGATTTGGCTTTTGTTCAATTAGATTTGGGATGTACACTTGTGGTGTTTGCATGGGATCATGGACAAATTAATTTTGGTCAATGTTTTGACTTGGGATGATGTTCATATTTGGCTTTATGGGTTGAAACTGAACATTGTTGATGTTGGGAATCACATTGCCTTGATTTAGGTAACTTTGATTTTGCATGGTGTTACCTTGACTTGGAGTCGTTAACATCTTGTTTGGACTTTGAACAATATTCATATGATTTGCAAACATATCCATCCCAAAGTTTACCAAGTTTGGATTCAAAATGTTCATGTTTTGTAAAGTTGTACTTGGTACATTCACATTTGGAATGTAGGAATTTGATGGGATGATGTTGTTCGTTTGAAGGCTCATGCATTGAGTGTTTGGTTGATAGATTTGTAGGTTTGGACTTGGATTTAAATCTACCATCAGGAAAGGTGTTCCAAAATTTTGACTAGGCATACTCACATTTGTTGTACCATTGAGGTTTGTAGGAGATAATGATCCCATGTATGGATTGTATAAATGTGAGTGTTGATAATCAATCGGCATTGTGAGGCTTTGATAATTTGGTTGGTTTAGATCGCTTATGATGTATGGATCAAGTTTATATTCCATGTTCTTCTTGTGTTTTGATTTTGTTGTAAAAGAGACCTCTGATGTGTTTAGGACCAATGATGAGATGAAGGGTGAAAGGGGTGAATGATATGGGTGTTGTTTTTCTTAGGAACTTTGGATCAATGCTAGACTTTAGGATTTGATTTTGATTGGTTTTGATTGGATAATGAACTTGTAAACCTTAAGGTGTTGGATGTGATCTTTAGGATAAATTTGTTCAAAAGTGTGCTAATTTAACTAGAGGTATGAGAAAGGATGCATTCCCATACTCCTAATTAAACAAGGTGATTTTTGATTTGGTTTAAGGATGTACCCAATTCTAGATAATGATGTTTCCAAAGCTACAAAGTTGCTTGTGGGATGGGATGATAAATGTTTGAAATGGATGAAGTGTTTGATTTTGATCCTAAATGAACCTAAGGACTTGTTTACAAGGCCAAGGTTTTGAAGAAAGAACATGTTTTTCCCTTCAAACCAAAAGATCAATGTTTGCTCAAAAGACCATAAGACAATAGATAAACAAGCACATGTGTGGGGTTCAATTGATTTCATCTTGATTAGTGAATTGCTTTTACTACAAACACTTCTTTGATTAGGTTTTCCAAACTAGATGTCCAATGTCCTAATTTCTTCAAATCCCACAAAGTATGTTATGTGGAAATTTGATGAATCCAAGGCAAGGGTTACCTATTGTTGATCTTTAGTAGGAAAATTGAGATGTAAGTTCAAGTGTTTAGAAACCTCTAAGGATGTGAATCCCAAGGGCAAGCAATAACACATGAATTTGATCAATTGTATTTTCCTCCTAAAGGGTTTGAAATTTTGATGAGGATGTTAAGTGTTGTTTCAAAATGTTTTCAAACAAGCAAAGTGTTTTGACTCATAAGCAATATAGCATCCTAGCTCAATTGGTACGTTTTTCTTGGTGGGCTTGCCTCATGCCCTTCATAGTAGAAGAGATGATTTTACATGCAACCAAGGAAAGAGTATAAAGGTATGTTAAGAATGAAGTCTTAACCTCTATAATTTAACCAAGATCGGACATGGCAAGTAACTTCTTGGAATCTAAGTTCCAATGCACCACTTTGAAAAACTCATTGGATGGACTAGTTGGTTACTACAAGCAAGGGTTTTAGTTCGGACTTTCCATTCGTGGAGCTTGACCCATACAGTGAGAGTCCCTTTTTAGATCCATCTCGTCGGAGCCAACCACGTGATATTGGTGTTTACTCCAATACCCATGTTTATATCCTAGTTGGAAATACTCTTGGCTTTAGAGTGTTACCAGTTGAGTTGTTCCCTTGGGTGAGTACTTTTTCCCCAAGGCAGGCCCTCTAAGATAAACAAAAGTGAGTAAATAAAATATCTGTAACTCGATCAATCTTTGTTTGCAACACAAAGAGAGGGAGTGTATGCAATAATGCTCTACTCACACTCGCACAATGTTTTGTTCAATTTTTAAACCCAAAATGAAGTGTGGAGGTGATTACTTTATCTCACCCTAAGATCACAAAAAGGCCTTTTGATTCTCAAGATCGCTATAAAGTGCGAGAGAAGCGCATATGTCCTTTTTCGATGATGTTAATTTAAGTAAGCAATCACAAAACAAAGTTGCACTTGTTCCTTTTAAGTCCACAAAGCAATTGTGAGTTCTTTTTAAAGCACCAAAGGACAAATGAGAGTTGTTTTGTTCAATTTTTAATGAAAAAACAAACTCTAGTAAGTTGTAGTCCTAATGTTCATTTTAAACCCTTTGCAAGAAATTGAAAAGATTCTTTTTAAAACCCAAATGAAATTAGTGTCCTAAGCAAAAAGAGATGGCAATTTCTTAAAAGTGTTAAATAAACACTAAAGTGTTTAAAAACACTTTGATTTTGTAAAATACCATCATCATGATTCTCCCTCTTTTGTTTTCAATTGATCCAACCTACAAGAATGAAAACCAGTCAAATTCAGGAAAAACACGGAGGTTAAAAGGCAGAAAATAGAAGATAAAATTATCATTTATCAAAAAAGAGCATGCTAAAATAAAATTCCAACTTTTTACTCCCTGCCAGCGGTGCAACCCATGACTGCGTCACAATTTGATTTCTCAATGGTGTTGTACAGTGCCACTTACCAGTCAGCGACACTCTGTGCCCAGACTAGTGAGCTCAATTGTGTCACACTTTTGCTCAGCATTGCTGTTTAAAAAGTAAATTAAAAAAAAATTAGGCGGGATGGCTAAAGCGTTGGAGTTTGATTTTCCAACAGTGCTATATGGCGATGTTGGAGAGTCAACGGTGCTAAAACAATGAAGTTGGGCTCCCAACATGGGAATTTTCTTGCGCACAAACAAAAACGTGGAATTTTGTGAGAAAAGTGAAAAAAAATGAGATTTTTCCCTCCTTCTAGCGCCAAATGTGTGAACCTCAATCCCAATACCTGCAAAACAATAAGAACAAACACATTAAGTTAGAGATTACAAGCAAGAACAAGGATTCCCCATGAAATCCATTTAACATAGCTCAAAATAGGAAAAAAGCAATGAAGAACACAATGAAAATAACAAACTAAAGATTGAATCCTAATTAAACTAGCAAACTTATGATCCCATGGGGGAATTGGTGCCAATTTGATGTGAAAATTGGCCCTTTCCCAATTCCTATGATGCAAGATTGATGTGATGAAGAGATTTGATCCACTTTGTTGATGTTGAAGAGTGCTCCAAGCTAAAAACCTGCATAACCTAGCTAAGATTCAAGAATGATGGATGAAATTTGATAGATATTTGAGCATGGTAACTTTGCATAATTTGTGGATGATAAAATGAGGATATGAGCTCTTTATTTATAGAATGCCAAGATGGATGAATGTCCAAATTTGAGCAATGTGGGACTAAAATTCATCCAATGGCAAGATGTCACTTGTCAACTTGTGAATGGAGGAAGCTTGAGCACATTTTGATCAATGTGCAAGTTTGAAATTTGAATTTGATGAAATGACATGTTTAGGGGGGATGAAAGATGAGTTAAATGCCAAGTGGGAGACATGTAAGGACGTTGTAAGAGCTTTAAATTCTTTGTTGGATGGACAAGTCATTTTGGGGGGAGATTTCAAATTTGAGGAATATTACCACTTGGATGCCTTTTTTGAATGAAAATAGGTGATTTATAAAACAATTAAATTGATTTTCATGTGCAAGTTGCAAAATCTAGAGGATTTGAGTGATTAGGATTAAATTAATCAGCATTTGATTAATTTAAGGGGAGATTTAGCTGATTTGACCATTTGATTTAGATTTAAGGATTGAAATAAATCAAAAAGAGATGAAAATGATTAAGACTTAGTTAAATAAATATTTTGATTTATTTAACCAAAAGGGGTTATGTTAGATTAAATTAGATAAATGTTTGATTTATTTAATTTAATTAGATGAACTTTAGAAATTTAATCAAATAATATGGATTATTTCATTAAATAAAGATAGGAAGATGAAATGACCTAGCTAATTACACAGAGACGATGATTTAATTAAATTGAGGGATTTATTTAATTAAAAGGGGAATTATGATGACTTTAATCAAATAAGGCTATTCAATTAAATGGTTAGATAGAGGGATAATTCAGAATGAAATGATATTAGTAGATCGGGATCGAGTGTGCAATATCAATTTGTATATTTTCTATGTCTACAATATGAAATATAATATTGTTGTGATTGATTTATAAAAGATTATAAATTAAAATAGTTAAATTTAAAAATGAAACAAATAGAAAGTTAAATAAACAAAACCTTAGATTGTGTGTTGTTTATTTTTTCTTTCACATACATATGGTCTCACTCAAAAAATTTATTGAGATAATTCAAGAAGGATCTTTGTAGTTAACATATTGTATTCATTGAGTTACTCTACAACTAGGGTTAGGCTAGAGAAATTATGAAGATTCTTGTCTAATATCATGAGGTAGCATGTTATAAAATGTTTCTCCTTCATTCATTTATTCTTTTGTGAGCCCCATAAAAATTTGATCAAATATCTCTAGAATAACCAAAGAAGGCATCACATACCTTGGGATGATGTGAGGTATTGTCAAATCTCTCTCCACCAATATGATTATGTGTAAACAAATTCTAATGACAAAGAAAACTTGTTATGATGCAATAAATTAGATAAATAGTTAATTTGTAATCAAACTTACCCAAATTTTCTTCATCTCTCTTGATGTAGCACTTTCTCCCTAATATTTTGAGGTTTCTTACTAATTTTGGTCTTCCTTTCTATAACTCATATGAAATCTTCTCAGTCTTGCACCTAATTTGAACTCTTTTATAATATATACAATAGTACATGTGTAACTTCAACTTGGTACATATCTAGTAGATTTGCTTGGGATAACATAGTTCTTTCCATCTCTTGTATTGTCTGGTTCATTCTTTTTGCAACTCCATTTTGGTGCAAAGTTCTAGGAGAAGAGAACTACCTCCATATCCCATGTTCTTCACAAAATTTGTCATACTTATTAGTAGTAAATTATCCACCTTTATATAATCTCAACACTTTGATTATCCTTTTGGTTTCATTTTCTACAATGCCTTGAATACCTTAAACTTATCAAATGCTTTTGTCTTCTCTTTCAAGAATGTTATCCAATTCATCCTACTATATCATCAATCAACATCATAAAATACATGTCTCCTTGTGGACTCTTAGTCCTCATTGGTCAACACAAATATGTATGAACTAGATCTAATGGTTTTGATGTAGAATACTCCTTAGCATGATATTTACTTCTTGTTTGCTTCCCTTCATGACATGGCTTACAACTGATTGATTGAGGCTTCTTGATCTTTGGCATATCCTAGACTAGCCCTCTTGAGCTAACCTTCACAATATCATCAAGATTCATATGTCCTAACCTTTTGTGCCAAAGCCAGATTTCATCTTTTTGCATAGTGAGACAACTATGTCTATTCAACTCATTGAGATGATAAATATCACTGTCAATCATGCTTCCTTCCACAATCAATTCATCGGTACTCAATTCCCTGATTTCAAAACCTTCAGCACTAAAATATAACTTGTATCTTTTGTCACACATCTGACTGACATTTTAAAAACTATGCTTTAAACCTTCAGCATACAAAAGATCATGTGTCTTTTTTTTACCACCATCAAGACTTAAAGTACCCTTACCAAATATTTTGGCAATTGAATTATTTCCAAGGCTCACTGAATCACCTTCAAATTTCTTGAAATTCATGAACTTACTCTTGTCTCTTTTCATATGGCTAGAGCAACCACTATTAATAATCCATAGGTTCTCCTTTTGAGCATGTAGTGTAGTTTGAGCAATCATTGATTTTTTAGACTTCTTCTCTTCAGGAACCTTCTTCTAGAGCATTCCTAAATCATGACTTCTACCTTTTGATTATTTTCTCCCACTTTCTAGCAAGGGAGGACTCACAGAATCACTTTTGCAGTTCCTTGCAATATGTCCAAAATTATTGCATTTGAAACAAATGATACTAAAGTTGTACAGAGGTGCAAATGCATTATTACTAACAAAATTATTTCTCATTACTGGAGATTTTCTACAGTCAACAACCTTATGGCCAAAATTATTACAATTAAAACAATAACCAAAGAAAGGAAAATTTGACCTAGTATTGTATCACCATCTTCTAGATCTTCTTCTTTTGTTCTACACTTGAATTGATGCAGGAGCATCCAACGGTGTAGGGAAATCTTGCATCACCCAAAAAATTGTTTTCTTTATTTTCTTTAGTTTTTTTTAGTCCAATGATGGAAATTGAGGGGTATAAGATTTCCAGGCATCAAAAATGACCAAAAATGAGCACTTACTATTTTTAGTAAGTCGGCCAAAATGGGCTTGTATGGACTTGAAAATACCCCAAGGAGCGGAGCTGAAAAACATTTCCAGTCGTGAAAGAATCACCTCAATACCCTACATGGTTTGGGAGAAATTAAAGTTTGTGTCCTAAGAAATTTATCTAATGCAGCTTCAAATTCAGATATAAAACTTTAGATGCCCTGAAATAGCTCAAAAAGTGGCCAAACCAACCTACAGTGGGTTCACACGTTGTAGAGCTCATCAAGATCTTTTCGACGATATGCAATAATAGTGAATCAGACACTCGAATCAAAATTTATGGCCCTGTGAAGTTGGTCCTCTAAAAATTGAATTTCATAAAAAAATTCTTCCTAGGCCAAAAATTGAAAGGCAGGACTTTTGGCACCAAAACAAAAGGGGAAATTTGATCTTTCTAGAACATTCTAGGGCGGTTATTGGGGAAAATAAAAAAGGGTTAAGTGGGGGTTGTAGAAGGTGGCCCTGATAGTGCAGATTATGGCTCTGAATAGTAGATTTTATTTTCTGAGTTGATTTTGTTGTAATGAATCAAGCCCATGAGTCTGTAGCATGTAAGCTTTGAATCTGTAATTTCATTTTCTGAAAATAATTGAAAGTGAGTCAATTTTTTTCTCTCGCATCTCTTGTGTTGGTATTTGTTGTGATTTCTGTGAGTTTTGGGCAGAGTGGCCCTCATCATGAATAAAGCCATGATTGCATCTCATGCTTCCATCACTTGCCATGGTTCTTTCAAATTTTGAACTTCTAGTGCTTGTCACTTCTAGAATTGTCATAGTATTCTTTCCAAACTGTTCTAACGCCTTCTTCTTTTGATCATCAAAATTCAACTTTCCAAAATCTGATCTAGGGTCTTGGTAATTTTACCAAGCTTCATCTATAGTTTTTGGTTCACCTTTCAAGGTCTTTTCTTACTGCCACAATTTTTGCTTCAATCTACAATATTAGTCCCTTGATAGTACTTTTTCTATTAGAACCTCTTCAATTCTTTTTGTTTCTTCAAACAAGTTCTTCAGTTCAATAATCATCTTTTATGCATTCTTCAATTCCTTAGATTCCTTTTCTTTAGCTCTCACTTCTCCAACAATTATGTTCTTCAATCTCTTGATTTATTTTCCAGCACACACCAATTCTTCCATAATATCTTGTTGTAAGTATGATAATTTGGTGTTTTCATTGATTTCAATAAGCTTGTGTTGTCATTGATGTTTGTAGTTGAGTGAGATGGTTGCAAGAGTGTAGTTGATGCTTTGATTAGTTGCATTATGTTTTCATTAGTAAAGCTACTAGAGTCAACCTCTAGTGTTGCTTTATTAAGCTTCTATCTATGGTTGAGGAAGTGATGAAGATGATGAGGATGTTTCTCTGGTGCTTGTTTTTCAATTTCTTTTGAGAAAATTTGATAAAAAGAGGAAATAGTGTATTGCAGTGGTGTTTTGGGTAACAAAGTTGTGTTCTAGTTTTTCTCCACATTTCTTCTAGGTTGAAGATCTTCTTGTGTGATTTGGATATATTGGTGAGAGGTGTTCAAAAGTGTTGTATTCAATAGTTGGTGTGGTAGATCATCATACATAAGACATTGTGTTCACCAGTGTGTAACTATGAATTACAGAGGTGTCTGGGAGAAATATTTTTACTCTGCGTTTCTTCGTAGTTGTGTTTCAGGTCTTGGAATTTTGAAGGTGTGTTGATGGTTTTGGTAGTGTACCTTAGTCAAGAGGGTTTGATGTTTGGTGCTTCAGAAGATGGTCTTTCAAGTAATAGTGTAAGGTAGAGTTACCTAGATGTATTGGGTGTGTGCATTCTTTAGGTGGAAGTTGTTGTGAAGGATTTTGTTGGATTTCAAGGTGTTCATGTGGAGTATTCTAGATCATGTTCAAGTGTGGTGTGTAGTTTACAAGTTTTCCTTGGGTTTGAAGAAGCGTGTACTTAAAATTTTAATGGTGTTTGCATGAGTAACAGTTGACCTGGTGTTTACACTACATGCGAAGGATACATATTGTTTAAAGAAGTGTGTGGTTGTGTGGTGTTGTTTATTTGGGTCCCAATTAAGTTTTGGTGCAATCCACATTCACTTATTTCTACCACATAAGTGTTTTGGCACTGACCTAATTCAAATTTGCATGTTTGAGGTGCATAGTCGACCTTGGAGAAGGTTTTAAGGTTGAAGATGATATAGGTATGAGTTGAGTTGTTGAAGGATGTGAATATAGATGTGTGAGATACAAATGATGCAAAGTGCATAGTTATAGAGTGCAAAATTGAGAAGTGCAGTGCGAGCTTTCAAGTGTTATTTTACTGGATGTAGTGAGAAAAAGGTGGCTATAGTTCTTCAATTAGACTACGAAGGTGTTGAATTCATTGTGGTGGATTCTTTGTTGCATTGAGATTCTTTTATCTATGTAACATTTCTTCTCTATCTTCTTTTCTATTCTGGTAGTGAGCCTTTTGGTAGTGAGCCTTTCTTCTTTGGGTAGTGAACCCTTCGATAGTGAGCCCTATTGTATTTAGTGTTGATATTACTTATATTGTGAGCTAATCCTCACCATGGTTTTTCCTCCTTAGGTTTTCTACATAAATCTAGTGTTCTCTTGTGTATGGTATTAGGTTGTTTCAATTTTTGTTATTTTCTTTTCATACTAATTTCATTATACCATATTTAAGGATTTAATGAATGAATGTTGATCTGAATGTTTATGATCATTTTGAAGTTTTAAGGTATAACTGATTCACCCCCACTCTCAGTTGTCTTGTACATTCAACAATTGGTATCAAAGAAAGGTTCCTTGGAAGAAAGCTTAACTGCTTGAGGTAGATCTAGGATGGCGCACAAGAAATGGAATAGACTATGCATTCTAGACTTGACAAGGATGGAAGGATTTCTAGAGAATATGAGATATAATGTCTAGAAATTAGTTCAGACTAGATACACTATGCCTACAAATGGTTCAAGCATTGAAGCTAAAATTAAGGCCCATAAAAGAAATAGTAAAGATAAGTATGCTCTCTTGAGTAGTCTTACAAATTCTAAATAAGTGAAAGTTGTGGATCTGAAAAACTGCTAAAGAAATTTGGGATAAGTTGGAAAGTATTTATGAAGGAGATAATATGGTCAAACAAGCTAAGATGTAGAATTTAAAGACCACATGTTTGAGAACTTGTGGATGTCTGAAGATGAAAATATTACAAGCTATATGAAGAGGGTGGATGAAGTGGTCAACTCCATTAGGGGTCTTGGAGGAAAAGTTAAAGAACCAAAAGTGGTAAAGAAAATTCTTAGAACCCTTCCTAAAGATTACAGTCATAAAGTTGTTGCTATTGAGGAATCTCAAAATCTAGATCAGTATTCTAGAGATCAATTGTATGGATCTTTAATTGTATTTGAAATGAGATAATTTGGTACTAACAATGGTACAAAATTTGAGACTACTTTTAAGGCTACAAAAATAGAGAAGACTGAAGAACCAAATCAGGAAGATATTGATGATGTGGAGGCTAAATTTGTGAGAAGGATGAGAAGAAGTACAGGTAAGTACAAAGGAAAATTACCTTTCAAATGTTTCAGTTATGGAAAGATAGTTCATTATGCTTCAAGATGTCCAAATAGGGCTATGAATGGAAAAATAAAAGAGAACAAAGGTAAGATGATTAAGAGAAGCTATTATGTTAGAGAAGATGCAAGTATTTTTTATGATGAATCTGATTATGGAGATGATGATGATGAATGTTTGTTCATTGCTTTAAAAGATGAATCTATTTCTTCTAACTCTAAAATATGTGTGAAGGAATTCCCTCCAGAAAGAAAGGATAAGACTGAAGGTACTTTGGTATCTTCTTTTCATGCTAGACAGGATAAGAACTATTGGATCATTGATAGTAGCTTCTCAAATCATATGACTTAAGACAAGAGTAAGTTTTTTTAAACTTGGAAAGTATGATGGAGGACTTGTTAGATTTGGAGATGATTCAGGTGCTAAGATATGTTGAATAGGTTCAATTAGTTTTGATGGCAAGCATAATACTAAAGATGTTTACTATGTTAAAGGTTTAAGGCATAATCTCTTGAGTGTTGGACAAATGTGTAGCAAAGGATACAATCTTATGTTTCAAGATAATGGATGTGAGATCAAAAAAGGTCTCTGAGATTTGTGATTGTTGTTGGAAGGACAAATGGAAATTTTTATCAGTTAAAGGGTGTTGATGGTCATTGTTTTATGACTCAAATTAATGAAAGTTGGTTATGGCACAAGAGGATGTGTCACATTAATTTTGATAATTTGGTAAGAATCAGTTTAGTTCAAGCAGTGAGAGATTTTCCAAATATTACAAAGCCTATCAATATTATTTGCAAGGAATGTCAGATTGGAAAGCAAACAAGAAGTAGTTTCAAAGGAAAAGAACAATCTTCTACCGGATTACTAGAATTGGTGCATACAGATCTTTGTGGTCCTACAAGAAGAAGTCTTTAAGGTGATAGGTATTTCATGCTTTTTATTGATGATTATTCTATAATGATATCAGTTACTTTTCTTAAAGAAAAATCTAAAGCCCTGGATAGGTTCAAAGCATTTAAAGCTATGGTTTAGAATGAAATGGATATGAAGATCAAGTGTTTGAGGTCTGTGAGAGGTGGATATTTCACCTCCAGTGAATTCAATATGTTTTGTGAGAATCATGGCATAAAGAGGCACGTGTCTGCCCCTAGGACTCCTTGAGAAAAATGGAGTGATTGAAAGGAAAAATAGAACTATTCAAGAAGCTGCAAGGACTATGATGAAAGAAGAAAACCTATTAAAAGTCTACTGGAGAGAATTTATTCATACTACTATTTACATACTTAGCATAATTCAAGCAAAGGAAAACAACACAAAGAATCCCTATGAGTTGTGGTATGGAAGGATACCTATTGTTAAATACTTTAGAGTGTTTGGAAGCAAGTGCTATATCATAAGAGATGAAGAAAATTTGGGAAAGTTTTATGCAAGGTCTGATGAAGGAATCCTCCTTGGATATTCTACTAAAAGAAAAGACTACTAGTGCTACAATAAAATATTAAGAAAAATTGTTGAAAGTGCAAGTGTCAAGGTTGATGAAGATTTTCAGAATTCAGTGGTGATACATGGATATGAATCAGATGAACTTGATTGTAGAGAAAAAGAGAAGGTTAAGTAAAAGGAAGTGCAAATTGAATAGGAAGAAGCCATGGAAAAGACTCCTAGAACCCCTAAGTATGTGCAAATAAATAATTTTAAAGAACAAATCATTGAAGATAAAAGAAAAGGTGTATTGACAAGAAGGAAAGTTGTTGAAGAAGAGGTAAATGTGTGTTTACTTTTTGAATTTGAACCTAAAACAGTGATTGAGTTATGCAAAGATGAATATTGGATGAAGGCTATGGAAGAAGAACTACTACGAATTGAGAAAAATTAGACTTGGGAACTTGTCCCAAGACCTATAAACAAGAATATAATTGGATCTACGTGGGTGTTTAGAAGAAAAAAAAATGAGAATGGAGATGTGGTAAGGAACAAAGAAAGGCTTGTGTATAAAGGATATTCAGAAGTTGAAGGAAAAGATATTGAAGAGATATTTTCCTGGTGGAAAGAATGGAAGCTATTAGAATATTTTTGGCTTTTGCAGCACACAAGGATTTTAAAGTTTATCAAATGGATGTGAATTATGCTTTCTTGAATGGAAAATTGGAAGAATTCTACATGGAACAACTCAAAGGGTTTCAGTTATCAGATAAACCTAATATGGTCTGTAGATTGAAGAAGGGATTATATGGATTGAAGCAAGCTCCTAGAGCTTGGTATGCAAGGTTGGATAAGTATTTGATATAGCAAGGATTCAATAAAGGTACCACAAATAGTAATCTTTACTTTAAAGTTGAAAAAGATAAAATCTTGATTGTGGTTGTGTATGTTGATGACATAATTTTTGGAGGCAATGAAGCTATGTGTAAGAAATTTACAGAAGAGATTTAGAAAGAGTTTGAGATGTCTATGTTTGGGGAGATGAATTTCTTCCTTGGGCTAGAAATCAATCAAAAAAACAAAGGTATATTCATTTCACAACCAAAGTATGTCAAATAAATATTGAAGAAGTTTGGAATGGAAGACTCTAAATTTGTATGTACTCCTATGCTTATTGGTTGCAAGATAAGCAAGAATGATGAATCCCTTAAGGCTGATTAGAGCAAGTACAAATCAATGATTGACCTAGACTACTATATCTAACTGCAACTAGACTGGATATCATGCATGCAATTTATCTTGTGGCTAGATTTCAAGAAGATCCTAGAGAGTCACATGTTGCAACAGTGAAGAGGATATTCAGATACTTAAAGGGTACTCTAGATCATGGCTTGTGGTATCTAAAGGATAATAATTTCACTTTGAGTGCTTACACAAATGTAGATTGGGTTGGATGTGTTGATGACAGAAAGAGTACAAGTGGTGGTGTATTCTTTCTTGGATGCAGATTGGTATCATGGTTAAGTAAGAAACAAGATTCATTTTCTTTATCTATTGTAGAGGTTGAGTACATTGTAGCATCATCTTGTTGCATATAACTATTGTCGATGAGGAAAACATTGAAGGATATCAGAGTGGTGTATAATGAGCCTATTTCTATCTTTTGTGACAATACAAGTGCAATCAATATTTCAAAGAATCCAGTGATACATTCAAGGACAAAACATATTTCAATTAGATATCACTTTCTGAAAGACAAGGTTGTGGAGAATGCAGTAAAGCTTGAATATGTTCCTAAAAAGGATTAGATTGTTGATATATTCACTAAGGCTCTTCCTAAGGATAGTTTTGAGTATCTCTAGGAGAAGTTGGGGATTATTGCCCCTCCTTTCAACTAGATGTGTAGGGAGATGCATCAGTCTAGTGGATCTCAAGATTCATTCTTTATTCTAGACTAATGTTGGTGGCTACCTCTTAGGGAGAGTAGGTAGTGGCATTGTTGATTGTTGTAGTCAGAAGGGTGTGTTTTGTCATTATGCAATGGTAGTTGATTTGGTACAGTTTGGTGTGTGCTCCTAAGGGAGAGTATTTAGAGTAGTAAAGGAAAGAAGTTGTAGTAGTAAGCAGGTTGTTTGATGATAAAGGAGGAGAATAGATAGTACAAACATTATTTCCTTTACCACTGATGTCAAAGGGGGAGAGAGAAACACTTGAAAAAGAATAATTAATAAGGGGGAGAGAAAATCATAAGCCATTCAGGGAGAAAGAAACAAGTAAAGAAGACAAGGTACAAAGGGGGAGAAAAGAGAAAAGGAAATTGGTATGGTGTAGAGTTGTTGTGTCTTTGATGGTTTTTCACATCATGTGTTGCCATCAATGACAAAGGGGGATATTATTGCAAGTATGAGTAGTTTGTTTTTTCATTGATGTCAACAAGCCTATGTTTTCATTGATGTCTATAGTTGAGTGAGATGGTTGCAAGAGTGTAGTTAACACTTTGATTAGTTGCATTATGTTATCATTAGTAAAGCTACGGGTGTCAACTTCTAGTTTTTCTTTGATAAGCTTATGTCTATGATTGAGGAAGTGATGAAGATGATAAGGATGTGTCTTTGGTGCTTGGTTTCCAAGTGCTTTTGAGAAAATTTGATAAAAAGAGGAAACATTATGTTGCAATGGTGTTCTAGGTAACATAGTTGTGTTCTAGTTTTGCTCTGTATTTCTTCTAGGTTGAAGATCTACCTTTTCAATTCAGATATGTTGGTGAGAGGTGTTGTATTCAAGATTTGGTGTGCTAGATTTTCATACAAAAGAAGTTGTGTTCACCAATGTGTGAATGTGCATTATAGTGGTGTATAGGAGAAATTTTTTTTCTCTGCATTTCTCCACAATTCTATTTCAAGTCTTGCAATTCTGAAGGTGTGTTGATGGTGTTGATAGTTTACCTCAATCAAGAGGGTTTGATGTTTGGTGCTTCAGAAAAGGGTTTTTCAAGTAACACTATATGGAAGAGTTATCTGGATGTACTGGGTGTGTACATTCTTTAGTTGGAATTTGTTCCAAAGGAGTTTGTGATATTTTAGGGTGTTCATGGAGTACTCTAGATCATGTTCAAGCATGGTGTGTGGTTTTCAAGTTGTCCTTGGGTTTGAGGAAGCATGTACTTAAAATTTTAATGGTGTTTGTAGGGTAATGACTGGCCTAGTGTTTACAATACATGTGAAGGATAAATATCATTTAAGGAATCATGTGGTTGCGTGGTGCTTTTGATTTGGGTCCTAGTTAAGTTTTGATGTGGTCTGCATTCACTTATTTCCATCATGGAAGTGTTTTGGCACTAACCTAATTTTAATTTGCACATTTGAGGTGCATAGCCAACCTTGGAGAAGGTTTTAAGGTTGAAGATGGTATAAGTATGAGTTGATCTTTTGAAGGATGCAAAGATAGATATGTGAGATGAAAATGATGTGAACTGTAGAGTTATAGAGTGTGAAATTGAGAAGTGCAATGAGAGCTTTCAAGTGTTAGTTTATTGGATGAAATGAGCAGAAGGTGGCTACAATTCTTTAATCAAACTATGAAGGTGTTGAATTCATTGTGGTAGATTCTCTGTTGCATTGAGATTTTTTTGTTTGTGTAACATTTCTTCTCTATCTTCTTTTTGATTCTGGCAGTGAGCCTTTCTTCTTTGGGTGGTGAACCCTTCGACAGTAATCCCTATTGTATTTGGTGTTGATATTACTTATATGGTGAGCTAATCTTCATCGTGGTTTTCCCTTGGTTTTTCCATGTAAATCTAGTGTTCTCTTGTGTATGGTGTTAAGTTTTTTCAGTTTTTGTTATTTTCTTTTCATGCTAATTTCATTATAACAGATTTAATGGTTTAAAGAATGAATGTGGATCTGAATGTTTATGAGGGTTTTGAAGTTTTAAGGTACAACTAATTCACCGCCCCTCTCAGTTATCTTATGCATTCAATAGATCTACCTCTTCTACATTGTTTGTGAAATCCATTTTGAACAGAATCTCCATCAGCAAGCTCAAAAGACATGAACATAATTTTTTCTTTTCATCTTTGGATATATCTTCATCTTCTTCTTCAGTGGAGTAGTCTTTTTCCTCGTTAGTGTAGAAACTTTTATGTTTCCTCTGACCTTTAAACTTTCTCTGAAATGATTTATTTCCATTTCTTTGCTCAACATTGTTAGAAGTCTTATGGGGACACTTAGTCATAAAATGCCCTACTTCTCCACAATTGAAACACTTGAAAGGTAATTTTCCTTTGTACTTACTGAAACCTCTTTGTAGCTTCCCAAAAAAAAATTCTTCTTCTAGATTTGATCCAAATTCAAAATCTTCATCATCATGCTTCTTAGACACTCTAAAAGTAGCCTATTTCCTTATAGAATCTTCACTTTCAAATCTCATTTCAAATGCAGTTAAAGCTCCATGCAATTCAATCAATTTTAAAGTATTCAAATCATTAGCTTTCTCAATCACAGATTTTAGGATCAAACCTTCTAGGGAGAGATCTAATTAACTTCTTCACAACAATATTCTCTTCCAAAATTTCACCAAGACCTTGGATATGATTGACTACTTCATCAACTTAGAGCATAAAAGTAGCAATGTTCTCATCTTCTTTCATCTTCAATCCTTCAAATTGAGCTTTGTAAGTCTGCAACTTTCTCTCTTTGACTTTTTCATCACCTTCATAGATTAGTTCTAATTTATCCCATATGTCCTTCAATGTTTTGCACTACATTACTTTCACAAATTCAAAATTAGTGAATCCACATAAAATAGCATTATTTTCCTTAGCATTGAGTTCAATAGCCCTTTTTCTAGCCTGATCCCTAGGAGGGATATTTTTAGGAGGCCCATATCCTTCTACAACTAACATCTAAATTTCCATTCCTATTTAGCTATCAAATAGGACTTCATCCTAACTTTCCAGAAAGCATAATTGCTTCCATCAAAGGCTGGTACTTTGTTTCCAAAAGAACTCTCTTGTTCCATCCCAGATCTACCTTAAGCTATTAGGTTTTTTCAAAGGAACTTAGCTCTTATACCAATTAAAGGGAACACAATCTACTAAGAGAGGGGGTGAATCAATATATCTACTTAATTCAAAATTCTCAACTTCAACACTTCTTACCAGATAATTTGGAACTTGAACTCTTGCTACTACTATATAGATTTTCAACATGAAGAGCACTTAACCATACAAGAAAACACAACACAAGATAACACTAGATATACATGGAAACCCAAGATGGGAAAAACCACGGTGAGAATAGTTGCTTGGATCTACTACCCAAATCCAACCTCACAATGCAAGAATATAATAAGTGAATTACAACATGAAGTAGGCAACAACCTATTGAAGACATCAATCCCTTATTGAATCTATACCACCAACCTACTTGATACAACAATCCCTACTGGAAAGAGACACCAATACCTACCAAAACAATACAATAAGTAGAGCAACAGTCCTACCAGAATACACAATAATATTTGGTAGATTTGAAATATAACTCTAATATGTACCAAAGTCACAACTGACACTCTTCCACACTAAGAATGATCTTTTGATACTGGTGCTCCCTCTTTTCTTCATAGTTCTATACTCAAATTACCTTTCTTAATCACAACCAATACAATTGACACATTATGCAATACACACACTCTTGATGCATCTAAACATTTGAAATATATACATGACATTACAATAACACTCTTCCATACATCGGTCGAGGATTTGCACAAAACTAGGATGACATAAGGTGGACCTAAATTTAAATTATATGAAATGTGTAATAAAATGGTTCAAACACAAATTTCTTTCCGCCAAAAGAACTCAATGTCATGCACCACTAGGAGCCTTAACCCAGCCTTATCCTCACTCCACACACAAGATTTGAATTCAGCATGCTACAATTCTTTACCACACATGCCTTGAACTTTGAACAAGCATAGAGAACCTTATGACACTTCAAACTTCTTGCACATTAAACATATCCTCAAAAAACTCAAGAAACTAATAAAACAAGTGTAGGAATACTCTCCTTCCAAACTGTGGAGAAAACATGCATGTCTGAAAGAAATTCCAACCATATTTAGAAATCTCTCTACCCAAAAGATATCATTGAGCTAACTTTTGCACCACCACATTCATACTGATTGCATACTCGGCATGGTATAATAAATACACCAACTATATGAAGGCAGACACGTCTCAATGAAACTTAATGTATGTTACTTGATATAGGATATATATTTGATTAGACAACCTACACATTGATAACCAACATGCTTTTGAAACTTTAAGTCAAATGAAAAGTCTAGTACCCTATAATCTTTTTCATCTTTGACAGCCCTGACACCCTTTGATAACAACTGCCAGCAACCTTTGACAATCCTTTGACATCAATGACAACCTATGTTCAACAATATTCTAGGGGAGATCATAATTTTCTAAGATGATAATAAATTCTATATTTTTGGTTAGTTGAGATACTTATACATTATAGGTTGGTACTAATTCCATGTTTTCATTTCCATTTGGATTATGTACACTAAAGCAATAAACTTGAGACAATCAACTTCATCATGTTGAGCAATAGAATAAACCTCACACCAATTTGGTAGAGAAACCTTATAATATATTTATGATTGGATCTTAGTTAGAATTTTTAGTACCATTTGAAGTAGATATCCATGTATTTCTATTTTATTTCTATTTGTGTTCCAATTCTTATTGTTGTTATTATCTTTTTAGTTCTCAAGCATAGAAGCATGTGTCAATTGTCTCCTTGTGTTCTAAAGAACACATTTCAATATTCTCTATTAATTGATCATACCATTGGCTTAGTCACAAAATTATTTGTTGAGTATTTTTTAACTTGGTATTAATGACTTGATAATATTATGATTATGTAGGAAAATTACATAGAGTCGCCTAATTGTTTAGGAAGGTAGGAATAATTTATTGGTTTGTAGTGGATGGTGTAGGTATTATAGAGCTGTGTGGCATCATAGTATTAGATGGGATTGTTCATTTTGTTTTTATATTGTGGATTTTTATAAATCCTTGTTTATAGATAGCTAGCAATAGGTATTGGATTGATTAGTAAAACATGGTATATTAAATATTTGTTCATCATTACTACTCGGTTATATATGAGTTGGTTATGTAATTAAGGGTGTCCAACTCCATATACTTATATTATCAATTATTAATTGATGCTTATTGGTTTAGTATATATTAATTGATATTTATTATAAAATATCAAGAATATATAATTTTTAAGGTCTTCAAAGACATCCATATAGCCTCATCCTTAGTATGAGCATAAGAAGCAATAAGATAATAATGCATATTTTGAAATTGACTATTAAATACCTATATATGTTTATTAAGATGTCTCTACTAGGAAACAATGAAATAACATATATTTAAAAAAATATAAATTAAACACTTTTATATATTCAAATGATAACTAATGCTAAATAATTGTAAGGTCTATGAGGATCCAAAATTAATTTATAAAACTTCTGACAATTGAACCCATCTAATTATAGATCACATAGATAAATGAAATTACCAATCATAGGTCATCTAAAGTGAAGGAAACAACATAAGTGTTATGTCATCATGCTTATTTTGGCTTAAATAGAACACTCTAAAGCTTTTTACATAAATGATAACTAATGCTAAATAATTGTAAGGTCTATGAGGATCCAAAATTAATTTATAAAACCTCTTACAATTGAACCCATATAATTATAGATCATACAGATAAATGAAATTACCAATCACAGGTCATCTAAAGTGAAGGAAATTGTTGGAAGCTTGATGCTTCCACCCCTTAGTCAGCATTGGCCATGTGATTCGCAACATGGTTTAATAGCCTCCCATAGATCCTTAATCTGGGATGGTAGCGAATTCCTAACAAGTCGGTCTTTTGGGAATAACGGCCAGCTCAACTCCCAACAAGTGGTATCAGAGCAGGGGTTGCGAGTTCAAATCTCATGGTCGCGCTGGGGGATTGTTAGAAGCTCGACACTTCCACCTCTCAGTCAATGCTAACCACGTAATTCGCAACATGGTTTAACAACCTCCCATGGATCCTTAATTTGAAATGGAGCGGATTCCTAACAGGTCAGCCTTTTGGGAATAACAGCCAGCTCAACTCCCAACAGGAAACAACATAAGTGTTATGTCATCATGCTTATTTTGGCTTAAATAGCACACCCTAATATTTGACTTGATTAGATGGCTCATCTTAAATCACACTAATAGATAGATTCTCCTCAAAAAATTAGTGTGATTTTAGATAAACCACCTAAACAAATTAAAACTTAAAATGTGCTATATAAGTTTACCCCTTATACTCTACATACCACAAATTCATACCAAACCTTGAAACCTTCATTGCGTTACTTTGCCAAGAATGTTTATATCTGAGTAGAAACCTATCGACGTTCCTTGACAAATCGTGGGCCACCTTCTAGATTTGAATTGAAGTTCATCCACCATACCAAGCAGCTACACCCATATTCTATGGTGGATGAATAAGGAACATGTTTACAAACAGTGTGAGAGCATTTCCCTCTAAGTGATGGTTTACAAAATTGACAGCTCTAGGTTTTCCTTTATCGGAGTGAGTTTCTCCATAGTGTTTTAAAGATAAGATGTTGAAAAAAACTCCTTTTCTTGATAATCCAATGGTGGAAACCGTCCTTTGTAGTTACGTGCTTTATCCAGTGATAATAATCAGACAACTCAATAGGTCGTCTTATGCTTCACTCATCACGAGGATAGGGAACGTCACTGCTGACTCAATTGTACAATGAATTATATTAATTTTCTTTCTTACAGAGACAAAGATCCTTATGCGTTGATGGCGGGTTGGTGTTGATCAAGATTGGACGGTAGATTGCACTATGGATTGTGTGAAAGATTTGGTGCCACCACGGTCGTAATCTCTTCTACAGTTGAAATCATCATCTGTTTCAAACTTTTATCTTCTCTTCATTTCTTAAATAACCATCTATTCTATCCTCATTCATTTGCTCTAAATTAATAATCTCGAGAATGTCTTGGATACACTTTTCTTCATCTTAGCTTTATCTATTGTGACTGTAACAAGCTCGACTTGACATTTGCTTGCCTGCCATGATGTGAGATTGTAGAGTTAATATTGGGTCTCCCTCATGAGATATTACCACTAATGCTAATGATGTGGAGCTCAAAATCAACGTCGTGGTATCGATAGTGCTAGCTTGAAGCAAAGGATTATGCTATGTTGTATCCATCCATTGCTTTTGGCATGACTTCCCACCAAGCATGGTTAGCCCCACAATCCAGAACTTCCTTATCTGTGAGAGCATGATGAGTCCTTAACCCATTTGAGCTATAGAGGATATGTCATAGATTAACTATCATTCTTATAGTTATTCTTGAAAGGCATTTTATAATGGCGATAAGGGGTGGAGTGTAATGGTGTGAGTGCGATAACAAAAATTCTTGTCTTTTTATTAATATTTAATAATAAATATATTGTTTTCAAAATAAGAAAGACATAAAATTTATGTCTCCATGTATATTGTAAATAAAATAGTTTCAAAGTAAAATAAAATAAGTTTTAAGTAAATAAAATAGTTCTAGATTGATATCTCTCAGTATGTTTCAGATAGATGTATTTAAGATATCTATAGTAATTTTAATATTAGTCATTTATTTTTTAATTATATTAAGTGTAAGAATAGTTTTATTGGGATTAGGGGATTAATATTACCCAATAATGCTTATAAACAAGAGGCATTGAGTTGTTGTGGATTGTAACTTATTTTTATTGTAAGATATTTGGAGATTGGTGCCTAAAAGTGTCTCATTGTTATCAAGTATTTACATCTTAGCTTCTCTTATATTATTCTTTTGTGATAATTAATTTCATTACAAGTAGTATCAAAGCATGTTCTTGGCACCTTGAAGGCAAGAAAAGAGGAGGATTTTATCAATTTAGTTGGTTGTATTATCACGTGTTTTTCTCTAATGATGTTTTTTATTTAAATTTAGATGGGTGATCAACAACACATTTTAAAGAAGCTACAACATATATTTAGGGAAATTTGGAGTTGTTTGAGGAATTTATTATGAAATTAGGGTTTTTACCAAATTCATTTTCATTGTTGCAAAATGATTTTTTCACCAAGGCAAGAATTGGACAAGTAATTTACCAAATAAAATTGTAAATGTGGAGTTGTTTTGAATATATTATTATGAAATTGGTTGGGGACATCATAGTGGGGCTTCAACAAGAAGCAAGGGAAGGAATCTTGTCACACCAAAGAACCCTCTAAATAAAGAGGATCTAGTAACAGAAGAGATTTTTTTCTTGGATTTTGAGGCTACGTTAAATAAAAAAATCATAAAGTTTAATAAGGATTTTTTTAATAATATTTTCTTAGTTAGATCTAATGCAAAATTTCTTTAAGAATTATTCAACAAGTTTTGAGAAAAAATATTTTCTCTAGAAACTCCACCATCACCACCATGAGTTCACATAGTGGAAAATCACATTCTATATTTGAAAAACAAGTACTTTATTTGAGATCAATATAATTTTTTCCATAGAATCAAGCCAAATCAAGCAATGTTATTATCAACATCAAAGAGAAAGAAAATTTGAAGTGGGAGATTCACATCACAAGAGTCAGAAAGCAAATATGTCTTCTAAGGGAGATCAAGATTCTTGGTTTTTCATTGCTTTGAATCTAACCCATTGTCAACACCCAACTAATTCTATTGTAATATTTAGGCACTTCTTTCTAAATATGTACATGCACAAGCTTCATGGAAAGTATCCATAAATGGTAAGCTCACATCAAATGTAAAATGTCCTAAAAAAATGTTCAATAATTGTTGAGGCAAAATTATTTTCTCTGTTAACATTAGCACCAAGGTTTTTCCCTATGGAAGATCAAACTCAAGGTAAAAAATAAGTACCTTTCTCTCTCAATGTGAATCTTGCTATTGAATCAACCTAAATGAAATAACGGGATGACCAACACCAAATTGAAATGAAATTGAAAACATGGGATTAGGTTTTTTGATGTTGTAACGACATATAACAAAATATCCCTAAAGCAAAAATAAAAGAAACACAAAAATTTATCACCCAAATATTATGGTGTTTATTAGATTTGGCATAAAAAAATTAATGTTGCATATATGATAGATTTGCCTCAAATATACATTTCCATGTCTCTTATTTATTATAGATAGGGTTGCCTAAGATCAATGAAAAGGGAACAATCATATTCATTACTTAATTGAAGTAATTCTCAACAAATGTGTAAAAAAATTGACTGAGATCATCATCAACTACCTCATAATGTGGAATATTTTTCTCTCAAAGATGTTACATGTGAAGATGAATATTTCATGCATAACAACCCACTATGATTATGTGATAACAAACTATGACCTATATAGTGCTTTCACTATTCATTCGTTAGGTCCTAATTATATTTCTTGTAAGCTAGATTGGCCTTATTGGGATTATGGAATTAATATTTACCAAAATATGGTTGTAAATAAGGGGTAGTGAGTACATATTGAGGATAATATTACAATTTCTATTATGATTTTTTATAATTATTTGGGAGGTTTCTCCCTTAAAGTGACTCATTATTATAAAGTATTTGCATCTTAATTGAACTCTTATACTCTTCTCTTGTGATAATTAATTTCATTACAAATAAAACATAAGAAAATTATCTTCATATGTGACTCTTCATGTTATAAGGTAAAAATTACTTCACACTTTTCACCTTATGTTTATGCACTCATTTTGATCTCTACTACCCTCTATTCATGTATAGGGATAATTTTAACTATAATTCCTTAACTTAAAAATTCATCATTTATGTTCCATGCAAGAATATTCAAATTTACCTTACTATTGCCATCACAACTCTAAAACCATAATTCTTAACTCTTGAAGAACACTATTTCCCTCGCATGCTAGTGTTTGATTAAAATTTAATTTTCTTCCCACCAAAAACCTTAAGAAATTACCTTGGTGTGTTTTATCAATAGTTATTTTCTATCGAACATTATAGAAATAGGTCTTAATCCTCATTTTAGACCTTTCAAATGATAATATTCATGTCACTCATTATAGTTTCTCTTATGGTGTTAATAATAAATCTTCTCATTTGTTAATGGATCCTTATCGTTTCTCCATTAGTACTTAGAAATCCTACATTATTGAAGCTCGTTGTAGTTCTTAACTCTTTCCTTACACTCTGCATAACACCCTCTTATTTATCCTCATATTATTATTCCCTCCTAGAGGAACTATTTTTCTCCATCCAAGTATGTAAACAAAAGGTTGAAGAAATATTCATCTCCCAAACCCTATATTGTTGTGGATTAAATTTCTATTCGCAAGCCATTAACACACTACTGATGTTTTACTAAGTCCTATTTCCTTCTCCATTGCACTAAATGCACTTACATTGGTGATAAAAATTCCTCTTAATTTTTTTTGTTTGTAGGAATTAGACACACCGTAAGTAAATGCCACGTAGGCATCACACACTCTCAATCCTTCCAATATATAAAGGTTGAAATATATTATCTAAGAGATTGGATGAAGTATCCTCTTAATAATAAATAACTATTTTTCTCTCCCCTTCCAACTTTAGAGAGGTGTATCACACAATAAGGATGTACATTACAAAATCAATAAATGTCATGAGCATTAAGGATTTTTTACTAGTAAATCCCAAAATGGATCATTCAAAGGCATATACATAAGAGTCTTTTGAAGACACTAGCACTCCCTTTGCACACTAGTGATCAAAATCTAGATAGAATCACTTAGAACTTATAAATTAGTATTTAAATACTTAAAATCAACATCTAAAAATTCCCATAACTCCTTATTGATTGTAAGGTAAAAAATTTCCTACTTTAAATCTCCATCTTAAGTTTCAACATTCATTTGGTGACCACTCCCTTTGTTTTAATTTAAGATAATTGTAACTACTTTTTCCTTTTCCCCAACCATGTAATAATAATGCAAATAATCCTAGCCTTAGGAACAACCCATCTATTAACTCTAAATTTTTTGACACTTTACCCTTAAAGGACATATGTGTTGACCCAATGTTAGTGTCTAGACACTTTTGTAAACCTAATGTTAGTGTTTAGACACCTACTTAAACCTAATGCTAGTGTTCATTTTCAAAATTTAAAAGTAATTTTATTCACATGTTCATTCCCTAATATTTACTATGTTTTCAACTATAATCTTCCTAAAAATTGAGTAAAAACCTATTTTGACTACTCTTTCATGAAAACATAACAACATAATAATTGAAAATCTTAATACTACTTCACCATTTTCTAGCAACATAGAGGTTATTTGTAGAGATTAAACCAAAGAGTAGGAAAATAAGATAGGAATATAAAAGTTTGAATATTGTGAACCTCATTATTTCATGCAAGCTATGAATTATTGACAATATTCTTCCCCTATTTCCATTTCTATCATCCAATTCATCATTTCCCTCATAAGAAATATTTAGAATCCATTTTCTCTTGCTTCGTATCAAGTCAAAGTCTAAAAACCATTCTCAATACCCTTATAATTAGATATAAACCATTTATACCCCCTTCCAAGTTATTTTCATCCTTCATTGTGATTCCCATAAGGTTCTCTCTTATGCCTCTATCAATCACACATCACATTGTTCTTAATTTTATCCCTAGGGTTTTATCTTTTATCTTACACTATCACTAGGTCTATGTACACCATAAATTTTACTATTGTGTTTTATAAAAGTTGAAGTATACCTTAAACAAAGGACTAACTTAGGTAAGCACCTTTAAAACACATTTTTTCCACTTTCTAAAATTTTAGCTTATATTTTTTTTGTTAGGACTATATAGCAAGAGAAGAATGAAAGACTAAAGGTGAGAAAATCCTACAATCTTAAAGAACCTTAGATTTTAGGAAACTAGTTTTCCTAACCTAATACATCACTCCTAAGTGGTAGTAGTGCCCTTAACTAGTAGCATTGTTTCCCTTACACTATTCTAGTGCCTAGTTTTCAAAGTTTGTTAAATCTCATGCCCAATTTTTACTATTTTTTTCAAATTCCTTAACCCATTCTTTGATTTACAACTCACGTATTAAACAAGTGAACATGTTCAATTTACACATTTCATTTTTGTAAAAAAAATATTTATTCTTAACACTTCTCAACTCCTATACTTTATATTATAGATTAAATTTGTTTAAAAACATATTTTATAGTTTCTCTGATAATTTAATTCATTTAATAGTTAGTGAAAAAAAACCATCTCCTAAGGTTAAAAGAATAGAGATAAGGACTTAAATTGTATCTTTTATAGAGCCTCAACCCTTGTTTTATTTTTTACTATCCTTCTACAAACTTCTACCTTCACCAAACATCAAAGCAAGGACACCTCACTAGTAATTCTAGTTACATTCTCATCTCTCAACATTGTTTTTCCTTTAAGTAAATATTAAATATAATATTGTTGTATTTGATTTATAAAAGATTATAAATTAAAATAGTTAAATTTAAAAATAAAATAAATAGAAAGTTAAATAAACAAAACCTTAGATTACTTTTTGTTTATTTTTTCTTTCACATAACTATGGTCTCACTCAAATTTTTTGTTGAGATAATTCAAGAAGGATCTTTGTAGTTAACATATTGTATTCATTGAGTAACTCTACAACTGAGGTTAGGCTAGAGAAATTATGAAGATTCTTGTCTAATATCATGAGGTAGCATGTTATAAAATGTTTCTCCTTCATTCATTTATTCTTTTGTGAGCCCTATAGAAATTTGATCAAATATCAAGCTAGAATAACCAAATAAGGCATCACATACCTTGGGATGATGTGAGGTATTGTGAAAGCTCTCTCCACCCATATGATTATGTAATCAAGTAACCACCAGCCTACAATTTGAGAAACACAAGGTACCAACTTCTGGAAGATAGTACATTTGATGGAAATGGACATGACTATAAATTATTGACCATCGTTCACTATAAACAAATTCTAATGATGAAGTGAACTTGTTATGATGCAATTAAAAAAAAAAATGAATTGGTAATTTTGGTGCTATCATTTATCTATGCAAAGAATTCTTGTTTTCAATCAAAACACACATAGCATTTGACAAATATGAAACCACGTAAAAATTAACTCCTACCTATGCATTGATAAACTATTGTCAAAGATGAGTAGTGATTAATTATCCCCAAATACAACCCATCTATTGTCTAATAGACCAAGGAATTCAATCAATTCTACTTGAAATTGATTGCTTTTGTGGAGCTTGCACTGAAATTTTGCAATAAAAGATCATTGCATTCTAGATCACTAGCTTGACTTGAAGTAAACAAAAATTGTATCAAGATCCCTTTTATTTATCTGTTTGTCCAAGCTGATGTCAATCATTTTTAATTCTTTATATTCATCATGTGTTGGCTCATCTATGACCCAACAAATTGACTTAAAGTAAATAAAAATCGTATTAAGATCCTTTTCATTTACCCATTTATCTATATTGATAGCAACCGATTTTAATTATTTATATATCATATATTGACTCATTGACTAGGATGAACAAAAATTATAACAAACTCCCTTTTATTTACCCATCTGTCCAAAATAATGGCAACCAATTTTAATTGTTTATCTATATCATATGGTGGCTTATCTATTGTCCAACAAAATTTTAATTAAGTGTTGGGCAGGACGAAGACACAATTATTTATGACCCCGACTAAAGCATTGACTCTTGAGAGGGACCAGCAGTCTGCCGAGGATGGACGCGAGAATTTATAAAATAGGTTTAATATTATGCTTCGTCTTGAAGCTATTTAAGATCCTTGCTTCCCACATTCCTGTAGATGAGAATGACGAATTGACAACTGACTAAAGAAATTTAGAATTGAAGGAAAAGATGGTACTGTGAAAGGTACTTTTTAAAAATATATCACAGAAACGAAAGACAATGATCAGATGATTTTTTTCTGTTTTCAAAGCTTGGGTGGTGTTTTCAACAACAATACTAAATGCATATGAGTATAATATTCTTCCCTGGCCTTTCATTGAATCTGTTAGAGGTTTTCATTCTTGTTATAGAGAGTCGGTAGAATAATGAATTCTTAAGATTATGTGTTCAATGGTAGGAAAGTTTCTGGATTCAATTATGTATGCCTTTTTAGATCGACGTTTCAAATCACTCTCCTCTTTCTGATGATGGATCACTGAGTGTGATTTGAAACGTCAATCTAGAAAAGCATACACGGTTGAATCTAAAAACTTTCATACTATTATGTGATTAGTTAACGATCAATATGATGTACCAAATCTAAATATAGTATGTATGAAAGGAATGGAATAGTATGCGGTCACAAGATTAAATAAGACATAGATATTTTTGTATGGGAGAAAACTCACCGCTAAAAGATGTTTTTAATCTTATTATTTAGAATCAACACCAATTCAATACAACAAGTTGTATGAAAAGCTATTGTAGAGTCTTAATGTACAACATACCTTACTTCTGCAATTTGTCAAGTATTTCCACACCAACAATGTACAAAATGTCTTCAATGTGTTGTATGGTGAGTTCGTAAACTTTTGTAACCTTAGTGCATTCACACAAATTGTTGAATATATAGATATATTCAACAACATACCAAGAGTCATGTAACTATGTTTTGTACATATGTGAAATTGGCTAATCGCAATCTTCATGTGGACAAACTCCTTGTAAACTTTATTGTTTCCATACACAATGAAACAATAGTTATAACCTTTATATTGTTGATATTTATATGTTTTCTATATAACCACCACTACCAATTTACATATTTATGACAACACATACAAATACTTCACTCTAAGTTTCTTGTGGTAACTTGCATCATCTTCCAAGACATTATCTATCCCTTAGTGATATCAAGTTTCCACAATCCATAATGCTATTGCTAAGTGATTTTTGGATTCGATTGTGTGCGAATTTTTTGCATCAACATTTTGGATCACACTTCGTGATCCATCATCAGGATGAGAGCTGAGAGCACCAAGAGAAAAAAAAATTGCAATCATCAGGATGAGAGTTGAGAGCACTCTATTTTTTTTTCTCTTGGTGCTCTCAGCTCTCATCCTGATGATGGATCACGGAGTGTGATCCAAAATGTAGTCGATGCAAAAAAATTGCACACAATCGAATCCAAAAATCACTTAGCAATATTATCTATCCCTTTTTTATGCTCACATGTTCATTTGTTTCATTACAAGTGCACCTATATCAATAATCATGCTTCTAGTACGTAAAGAGTAACTATGAAATGGTGAGTTCTTCTAGCAACCTTGTGGTAGTCATCACAACCTCTCTATATGTAGACAACACATGTATGTTGCATTGTAACCACCAGGTCGCATCATTATCACATATTAATCGGTATAAAATGCGACATTGTAATACTAGAAACTTAAAGTATTTCACCATTCCATCACATTCCACCATAAAGAAGATTATTTACCATAGGCAATGTCTCATATGAATACCACATGAATTCCAACACTCTTTTTATATGTGTCCAATGTTCTATATCTGTCTACACCAAGAACTTTCTTAGAACTCCCATTACTCGGGCATTGTCTAGTCTTATGCAAACCATCACATACATAAGACTTCCTATTGCATTTGCATAAGGAAACTTCTTCTTGTCGTCCAAATCCTCTAAAAATTTAGCATATGTTTCATTGTTAGCTTTGTCCTAGCTAGTAGAGATTAACTTATTAAATTGTTGTCCTACATCCAAAACCTCCACAAGACTATCTCAAGATACTTCTATTTTATCCATAGTTTCCTCTTAGTTCTATCATTGTGTGTATCTCCATTTTATGAATATATCAAGTATCTCCTACATATTTCATATCAAACTTATAAGACAACTAAGTTTTAAATTCTTGAATCAATGTTTTAAATTATATCTAATGATATGCATGTCATCAACATAAATTATAATAATAAAAATGTAATCAATTACCTTCTTGAAGTATACACAACCATCATCATCAATTTTTCCAAAATTCAATTCTAGTATGTGGGTGTCAAAATTTTGGTTCCACAAGATGCAAGGAAGTTACCTTAATCCATATAGAGACCTATTCATCTTACAAACTAATTTATCATTATCTTTCACATTGTATCATTTAGGTTGTTCTTTAAAAATAATCTCCTCTAAGTCTCCATGCAAGAATATTTTCTTGGAATCCATCTACTCAATTTCCAAATCAAATGTCACAACAATAAATAACAACATTCTAATGGAAATCAACTTAGCTACTAGGGGAACTATCTTACCAAATATATTCTGTGAACTTTGGGATATTCCTTTGCCACCAATAATTCCTTATATTTCTTAAGTTATCCATGCACTCAATTTTTTCTTGAAGACCCACTTGCAACCAATGAGCTCCCTATCCTCGAGAAAATCCATCAAATTCCAAGTTTTACATTGTTTCAATGCTAACATCTCTTCATCCATGGCATTTTTATAAGAACTTTTTTCCTTGGAAGTGAGCCTCATCCTTATAACTTGGTTTACTATTAGTACAAGTGAGAGAAAAGACACAATAAAATTATAGTGGATTGTACCTTTCAAGTGTTATCTATTGTCTAATAGGCTTTCTTATAGTTTGTAGCAAAGAAATTTCAACTGCATCTACATCCTATTCTTCTTCAGAGTTTGTACTAGATGTCTCATCCTCTTCCTCTACCAAATTTTCATGTATGCTATCCTATTTATCTTTTGCTACATTTTTTCCTTCATATATGTTTTAAAATGCACCCTCTCAATTTTAGTATTCTCGAACTATTCAATTTAATGCTTTACATCAAGTCCCTAATTATGACATCTCATGAGAAGAGAACCTTCAAGGTTTCTGAATTCTAAAGCTTGTAACCTTTGACATTTTTTTCCATGGCTAATTAAAATACACTTTGATGAACATAGGTTATCTTTGATGTCAAAGGTTGTTGTCAAAGGTTGTCAATAATGTCATTGATCTTAGAAGTTTAGTTTGTATTGTGTTGGTAATTTTACTGTCAAGATACAAAATAAATAAATATACATTATTAATTGTTGAGGAGTGTGTGTATAACTGTTTTATGCTTGAAATATCATGCTTGCATCTATTCTCTATGACAGTGGTGATCTGGAAGTTTATATCAGTATGTTTTAGTTCAACTCTTAGAGAAGAGATATTTCTCTAGCAATACAATTATGGTTAGTATTTCTTTTAGAAATGCAATTTTGCTCTACAATTTTAGAGGAGAGTATGTCTACACTAGTTCTATCATATTCCTAAGTTTCTAGAGGATATGTTCAACATTCAAAAATATTGAAGTGACACAATGTTCTTTGTGTCTATCTATCAACCTGTTGGAGTTCAAGGTGTGTGTGGCAACATAGATAGTAGAATGTGGAATTCAAATCTTGCATGTGGTGTTAATATAGGACTTGGTTAAGGTTCCTATGGTAGCACACAATATCATGTTCTATTGGTGGGAAAAACATTTTTTTTGGACCGACCTATTACATGTTTCATGTATATTGAATTTAGGCACACTTTATGTCCTCCTAGCTATTTACAGATCCCTGGATGACATAGAAGAGTGTTGATGTAATGTCATGTATATATTTCAAATGTTTAGATGCATTGTATGTATCAATTTGTGACCGCATGAATCATAATTACACCTGTGTGAAGAAGATTTGGTCGTTGGTGCAAATTTAAGAGAAGGTGGTGAAGATAAAAGGGAGAATTGTATTTTAGTGTGTGTACCTATATTAGAAGATCATTTGTAGTAAGGAAGAGTGTCAACTATGACTCTAGCACATGTATGTGTTGCATTGAAGGTTCGCAAGCTTTATCATAGTATTCTATTAGGACCGGTGTTCTATATGTTGTATTGTTTCATTTAGGAACTAGTGTCTCTAATAGGTTGGTGCCTACAAGCACAATAGGGGATTGTTGTCTTCGGTAGGTTGGTGCCTACTTCATTGTGTAAAATTCACTTGTATATTTTTGCATTATGCGGTTGGATTTGGACAATAGATCCAAGCAACTATTCTCACTATGGTTTTCCCATCTTAGGTTTTCCACGTATATCTAGTGTCTTCTTATGTGCTTTATGCTTTTATTTTTTATTTTCTTATGTCGGGTTAAGTGTGAAGAACCATATACTCTATAGCTGTAGAAAAAATTAATAATTTTGAATTGATTAGATCTACTAATTCACCCCCCCTCTCAATATATTGTGTGTCCTTCAATTGGTATCAAAGCCAAGTTCCTTTGAAGAAGCCTAACATATTTCTAGGATGGCACACTCAGTTATTCAAGAAGGATTCTCTAGAAACAAAGCACCGCTCTTCGATGGATCCAATTTTGTATTTTAGAAATTTAAGATGGAGTACTATTTGATGGCTTTAGGAATGGACATTTGGATGTTAGTAAAAGAGGGATATGAGATTCCTCAAAACCCTCCTAGGGATTAGGCTAGAAAAAGGGCTTGTGACCTCAATGCTAAGGCAAGGAATGTTATTTTATGTGGATTGACTAACTTTGAATTTGTGAAAGTAATGCAATACAAAATAGCAAAGGACATATGGGATAAATTGCAAACCATCTATGAAGATGATGACAAAGCCAAAGAGGCAAAGTTGGAAACTCATAGAGCTCAGTTTGAAAGTTTGAAGATGAGAGAAGATGAGAATATTGCCACATTATTGCTTCAGGTTGATGAAGTTGTCAACTCTATTTAAGGTCTTGGTGAGAATTTAAAGGAAAATAATGTTGTGAAAAAGGTACTTAGATCTCTCCCTTGAAGATTTGATTCTAAAGTGTCTACTATTAAAGAAGTTAAGGATCTAAATGCTTTGAAGTTGACTCAATTGCATGAAATTTTAACTGCATTTGAGATGAGATTTGAAAGTGAAGAATTTATAAGGAAAGAGGTTGCTTTTCGAGTATCTAAGAAGTAGGTTGATCAAGATTTTGATATTGGATCAGATCCAAAAGAAGCAATTTTTTTGAAGAAGTTATAAAGAGGTTTTGGTAAGTACAAAGGCAAGTTACCTTTTAATTGTTTTAATTTTGGTGAAGTGGGCCATTTTATGGCTAAGTGTCCCCATGAGAATTATAACAATGCTAAGAAAAATAATGAAAAGAAATCATTTTAGAGAAGGTATAAATGTTAGAGGAAACATAAGAGTTTCTACACTAATGAGGAAGAAGACTACTCTACTGAAAAAGAAGATGAAGATATCTCTGGAGATGAAAAAGAAAAATTTGTGTCCATGGCTTTTGAGACTATTGAAGGAGATGTAGAAATGGATTCTAGAAAAAATGAAGATTAAGTAAATATTGTGGAAGAATTGATGTGTGCTGGAAAGGAAATCAAAAAGTTGAAGAATAGAATTATAGAAGTGAGAGCTAAAGAAAGAATATCAAAATATTTGAAGAAATCAGAATAGGATGATTATTGATTTGAAGACCTAGATAGAAGAAGCAAAGAGGATTGAATAAGTTTTGGCATAAAAATTTCTATTGAGAAATAAGTACTATGAGAAACTGAAAGTAGAAACTATGACAATAAGAGAAGATCTTGAGAAACAACTACAGATGAAGTTTGGAAAGAGTATTGAGACCTTATATTAGATATTGGGAAGTTAGAGAGCTCTGCATTTCAAAACTAGAATTGGTTTGGATGATCAAAAGAACAAGGTGACATAACCGTATGTGAAGTATGCTAAGGCAAGTTCGGAAGTGACTGGCTCTATAAGTTCAAGGTATGAAAGAATCATGTAAAGTGATGAAAGAATGAGATAGAATGATGGTTGTTCAAGTGCAGAACAAGAGAAAATGATCTAGAAGACAGGGATACAACACCAAGTTCAATTATCCTTTCTCTGGTTATTGTTTTAATTGCAATAATTTTAGGCATAAGGCTATGGATTGTAGAAAAGCTCTGGTAAGAAGAAATAACTTTGTCAACAATACTACATTTGCACCTCTATACAATTTTTATATCATTTGATTCAAATGCAAAAAAAAATGGACACATTACAAGGAACTATAGAATCAATTTGTGATTCCTCTTCTACCAAAAAGTGGAAGAAAAGGATTAGAAAGTAGAAGTCATGAATCAGATAAATTTTGGAATAAGGTTCTTGAAGAAAGGAAGTCAGAAAAGTCAATGATTGCTCAAACTATTCTACATGCTCAAAAGGAGAAGAACCTATTGATCATAGACAAGGGTTGCTCAAGCCAAATGACTGGAGATAAAAGTAATTTCATGAATTTCAAGAAATTTGAAGGTGGTTTTGTGACTCTTGGAAATAATTCTATTGCCAAAATTTCTAGTAAGGGTACTTTGAGTCTAGATGATGGTAGGACAAAGACACATGATGTGTTGTATGTTGAAGGACTAAAACATAATCTAATAAGTGTTAGTCAAATGTGCATGATAAGGGTTATAATCTATCTTTTTGTGCTAATGGTTGTGAAATCAAGGAATCTATCACTGGAGAACTAATTGACAAAGGCAGCAAGACAAACAATTACATATATCATCTTAGTGAGTTGAATGGACAAAGTTGTCTCACTGTGCAAAGAGAAGAAATTTGGATTTGGCATAGAAGTTTGGGACATATAAAACTTTGATGATATTGTGAAGATTAGCTCAAGAGGAATAGTTTGGGATATACCAAAGGTTAATAAGCCTCAATCAACTAGTTGCAATCCATGTCATGAAGGGAAGCAAAAAAGAAGAAAATATTCTGCTAAGGAGTATTCCACATCAAAACCATTAGATTTGGTTCATACAAATTTATGCAAACCTATGAAGACAAAAAGTCTACAAGGTGACAAGTATTTCATGATGCTCATTAATGATTACACTAGGATGACTTGGATTACATTTCTGAAAGAGAAGTCAGAATCCTTTGAGAAGTTTCAGTGATCTATTTAGGATCTAGGACTAATTGCTTTTACAGAATGCTTAACGTAAAAGATCGATTATTACAACATTTAATTTAAATGATTACAAATTAAAATGCTCAAATGAAATAAATGAACATAAAATAATTAAATAAATGCCAAAATAAACTGAGAAAGAAAAGAGAGAAGAATAGAGAGACGAAACCAAAGTTGATAACGGAGTTCGTCCCTAAGGACTACGTCTCCGGGTCCCTCTCCAATGGAGGACCGATCCGATTAGCTCCAAAAATCAATTACAATGGCTTCAAGACTATCTCCTTCAAGCATTCAGCAGCATGACAGTACTCTGATATGCAGAAACGTCTTCAAGAACTCTCGAGCATTCTCTCGCTATCTCCACCTGGACTTGTGAAATCAAAGCCTATACCCCTCCTTTTATACAAAAAGTTTGCCTAATTAGGCCTAACCATCAAAATAAATGCATATCCTCCCTGATCAGCTCGTATCAGGTCTATTTTAGCTTCTGCAATCTTTTTTGGTTATGGTGGTTTCAATGGTTTTGTTGGTTTTGGCCTTATTTGGCCATTTGAGTAAGGCTCGGCCAACAGTAACATAACAAATAAAACCGAAGCCACTTACATATTAGAATGTATGCGTGGCGCAATGGTGGTTATACATTTTGCTAGGAGGCTGGTCGGCGGTTCCAACCCCGCCGACCACGTTTTACCAGTCAAACCAAACCAATATTATAACAAAACAAACCTTTACTAATTTCATTGTTGAGGGCCGGCTCGCTGCCTCAACGGTGAAACCGGTCCGCTATCTCCGCCGAGATCCGGGTTCAAATCCGGTACCCTATTTTTACCAGTTTGTTCAACAAACACATCCGCAGACAGAGGACACGTGTCGTCATATCATTCGCTAGAATTTGCACACGTATACGCTGACGAAGTTAATCCGTATGCCGAGTGGACTGTTGACGTTGCCGTTGACAAGACGTACGGATGCCACGTGTCAAACCATTATTCGCCAAACCACCCAACGTGTATGCTGACAAGGCGCCGACCGCACTGACAAAACATGACGGTCGTGACCAGACCGCCACGCCAACGCCGACGGTTGCACGGATGCCACGTGTCGATCCGGATTACCCTCCACCGCCGACTCACTGCCACGCAGGTCGGGCCGAAATTCGGCCCACTTGGCTTCCGGTGATCGCACGGATCGACATCGCCGCGATGATGACGCCATCATCGGGCATCGCCGTTGGATCAAGTTTGATCAGCTCAGAACTCGAAAGCATAATGATGTTCGATTTCGACGAAACGAATGCCATCGAATCGCTCCCCGGGACGAAGCTCTTTTCGCGATGACGCTTCATTCGGCTAATTTCTCGATGATTATTTTTTTTCACCTTATGGACGCTCGGCCAGCTTTGACTGAAGTTTGACTGGCCGTGAATCCTGCACAAACGAGTCCTTCAATTCGCCTGGGTTGGGCGCTGGGAACCAGGATCGCCGTTTTCTCTCGATGGAGCTTGAAACTGAGCATTGGGAACACTTCACTTCATCGGAAAATTGTCCCCTGACGCCTCCCCACTGGAGAGCTTTAGGACCTCCGAAAGCTTGATTACTTGGAAAGTAAGTGAGGGTAAAGTTCCCTCACTTTACCAATCTTCTCAAGGATCTCAAAAGGACCATATCTAATTGGCTTAAGCTTTTTACCTTCACCTTGCATCCTTTCCTTGCTGATATGTAACCAAACTTTGTCTCCAACCTGAAAATGATGATCAGTGCGATGCTTGTCATGGCGAACCTTGTATTTTGCTTGGCTCTCTGTTTCCAACCGGTGGCTTCCATCAGCTCGATGAATTTCTTTTGACTTTCGATGAACTTTAAAAGCCTTCATCATGGCGTCCATCTTCAACATCATCTTTCCCAAAAGCAAAATCCATCGGTGTCTTGGGCACATAACCAAAGCATGTCTCAAAAGGAGACCTCTTAGTAGAAGAGTGTGCTGCATGGTTGTAGGCATGTTGCACATAATGAAGACTCTCATCCCACAACTTAGGATGCTTACTGCAGTAACCTCTGAGTAGATGCACAACTGTCCTGTTTACAACCTCTGTCTGTCCGTCGGTCTGCGGATGGAAGGCTGTACTCTTTTTCAGTTTAGTGTCCATGAGTCCCCACAAATTTGACCAAAATTCCCCCAAGAATCGAGAATCTCGATCCGATACAATAGAAGTAGGTAACCCAAAATGAACCCATACAAATTGAAAGTACAAATGAGCTGTCAGTTCAGCAGTGACTTGTTTTTACAAGGCATCAAAATACACATTTTGCTGAATCGATCAACTACTACATACAAATAATCATGTCCCTTCCTAGACATAGGTAACCCCCCAACAAAGTCCATTGATACACTTTCCCATGGACGAGAAGGTACAGGTAGAGGTGTGTACAAACCCAATTTCCTGTTACTAGGCTTACTAGTTGCACACATAACACAACCTCTAATATACTTAGTTACAGTTTCTTGCATACGAGGCCAATAACAATATTTCTGCAGCTGAGTCAATGTTTTGTTTACCCCAAAGTGTCCTGCAATCAATGAGGTATGTGCTTCTCTAATCACCTGTGCTTGTTCATCTTTTGGAACACATAATTTACCCAAGTGATATAACAGTTTATCTTGCACATAATAATCTTTCTCTTCTACATGTTTACCTTTCATTAAAGTAGCATAGATATCCTTAAAGTTCTCATCATTAGCATATTGTTCCTGAAAACTTTCATGAACCATAGAACTATTCTGAAGGATTATCAAAGCATTCATCATAGGAGGTCTAGAGAGCATGTCTGCTACTTTGTTATGGGTACCTTTCTTATACTTAATAACCAAATGAAACTGTTGTAGAAAACCCATCCACCGAAAGTGCCTACTTTGTTGCAGTTTAGTTTGTGAGTGCAAATATTGTAGTGGTTGGTGATCAGTGTGGATTACAGTTTCTTTCCCCATTATGTAATGTTTCCATTTTTTAACACTCTGAACTAAAGCATAAAGTTCTTTATCATATGTGGGATAGTTACTTACTGCTCCTGAAAAGGTTTTAGAGTGGTAGCAAACTGGTTTACCTCCTTGCATGAGTACTGCTCCCATGGCAAACCCACTCGCATCTGTCTCGATCTCAAATGGTTGATGTAGATCTGGTAAGGCCAAAACTGGTGCGGTGCTCAACTTTCCCTTCAAAGTGTCGAAAGCCTTATGTTGTGGACCTCCCCACTGAAAAGTTGCTTTTGTACTGGTTAATGCATGTAATGGCGATGCTATAAAAGAGAAGTTTGCAATAAACTTTCTCCAGTACTGAACTGCACCTAGAAAACTTCTGACCTCTGTGACTGTACTTGGCTTAGGCCATTTTACAATAGCTTCGACCTTCGCAGGGTCTACTTTCAATTGACCACTCCCTACGACATAGCCTAAGTACACTAAGGATGTCTTAGCAAATTCACATTTAGACATCTTTACATACAATTTTTCTTTTCTCAATACATCAAAGACTTTCTTTACATGACTTACATGATCTTTCAAAGTTCGACTGAATACCTCAGATTTATCATCTTCTTTGGCTTTTACAAGCATTAGTACAAAGTTTTTACTTGAATTGACCAACCTCTTCATTTGACCAGCATTAACTAGTGTAAGATTAGTCTTCACCTTATGTGCCCGTACAATGTATTCTACCCCATCTTTGAAAAGATGATACTTATTCTCCCCCCTATAAAAGATTGCTTTTCTGTCATAAAGATAAGGACTCCCTAACACAAGCCCACAAATATCCAAAGGGACCACATCAACTTCTACCTCATCTACAAAGTTTGCAGTGATAGCAAATCTCAATTTACATTGTTTAGTTACTTGTAGTTGAGCATCATCGCAAACCCATCCAAGTGGATATGGTTTCGGATGAGGTGTTGTAGCCAAATTAAGTTTCTTTACAACTTCTTCAGATATTAAGTTGACTTGTGAACCCGTATCAAACAGAGTATCAATCTTAGTGTGTTTTGTTACAACACGAATGTGAAACAATTCATTTCTTTGCTTATCAACCTTAGGAGAAGATTCTTTACTTGTACTTGCACTGGCATTAGAAAAACTTGCATCAGATGAGAGAGATATACCTTTCCCTTTACCTTGGATTCCGGTAGCAACAATTTTCGTCTCATCTCCGGAGTCTGAACCAAGATCCTGTTGAATCACTGCAGTAGTCTTCTTGCCTTTATTACCTCCATATCTTTTCGGCCTCAACTCAGGATGAAGCTTCCAGCATCTCGAATCATCATGCCCCTCTTTCTTGCAATGGGAGCATGTGGGTTTCTCACCCTCTTTCTTAGCTGTAGCTGTTTTCTTCCCTTTGCCTTTATCTTTGTCTTTGTCTTTCCCTTTAGACTTACCCTCAAACTTAGATGGCTTCTTGGAAAAGTTATCACTAAAAGTATTCTTACCCCTTGACTCTATATGAGTAGCTTGAACAGACACCTCGTCTAGATTGTTGGGACTCAACATCAAAATAGTGTGCCTAAGGTAAGAATGTAAACCACCAATATACTTAAGTAATGTGTCTTGGGTATACAAGGGAACATTTAGAGCAATGGCCCGTTTCCTAAACTCATGAGTATACTCCTGGACAGACTGCCCCTTACCTTGCCTAAAGGTTTGCCAATTCATGGTTAACTGTTGCATGTAACCTAAAGGGTAGAATTGTTTCCTAAGGGCAGCAACAAACTCCATCCAAGACATATTAACATGACCATGGCGAGCAATTTCTTCACGAGTTTTACTCTCCCACCAGGTGAGAGCTGTACCTCCCAACCGGAGAGTTGCTAATTGAATCCTAGAAGCATCTTCTACTAGGCCTTGTATCCTACAGTATACTTCTACTTGTTGGACCCAATCGTCTAACTTCTCAGCATTTAACTCCCCACAGTATTTAGGTAACTCAAATTTTACATCAAGCTTAATTACAGGCTTAGACTTGCTCTTAAATGGATTTACATTAGAAGAAGGAGAAGGAGGAGGAGAAGAAGAAGGGGAAGAAGGAGGAGAAGAAGGGGGAGTAGAAGGAGGAGAAGGAATTTCTGGAGCTTTCCCCTCTGTGTCTTTCTGCTTCTTGTGCTTTGAAGAATCTCCCTTTTCACTCTTCTTCTTTTCAGCATAAAGTTCATCCACCATTGCCTTCATGTCAAGAAATAGCTTCTGGAAATCCTTGACACTAAGCTCTGAACTTTGACCACCTTCTTTTTCTTCCATCTGTGACGGTTGATTAACTCTTCGTCTTCCGATTTCAGGATTGTACTCTTCGAGTTCTCCTTCGCCTCGTTGCAACCTGGATCTCGTTAGCATTCAAATTGCAATACAAGCCACACACAAAGCTCTGATACCAACTTGATCTATTTAGGATCTAGGACTAATTGCTTTTACAGAATGCTTAACGTAAAAGATCGATTATTACAACATTTAATTTAAATGATTACAAATTAAAATGCTCAAATAAAATAAATGAACATAAAATAATTAAATAAATGCCAAGATAAACTGAGAAAGAAAAGAGAGAAGAATAGAGAGACGAAACCAAAGTTGATAACGGAGTTCGTCCCTAAGGACTACGTCTCCGGGCCCCTCTCCAATGGAGGACCGATCCGATTAGCTCCAAAAATCAATTACAATGGCTTCAAGACTATCTCCTTCAAGCATTCAGCAGCATGACAGTACTCTGATATGCAGAAACGTCTTCAAGAACTCTCGAGCATTCTCTCGCTATCTCCACCTGGACTTGTGAAATCAAAGCCTATACCCCTCCTTTTATACAAAAAGTTTGCCTAATTAGGCCTAACCATCAAAATAAATGCATATCCTCCCTGATCAGCTCGTATCAGGTCTATTTTAGCTTCTGCAATCTTTTTTGGTTATGGTGGTTTCAATGGTTTTGTTGGTTTTGGCCTTATTTGGCCATTTGAGTAAGGCTCGGCCAACAGTAACATAACAAATAAAACCGAAGCCACTTACATATTAGAATGTATGCGTGGCGCAATGGTGGTTATACATTTTGCTAGGAGGCTAGTCGGCGGTTCCAACCCCGCCGACCACGTTTTACCAGTCAAACCAAACCAATATTATAACAAAACAAACCTTTACTAATTTCATTGTTGAGCGCCGGCTCGCTGCCTCAACGGTGAAACCGGTCCGCTATCTCCGCCGAGATCCGGGTTCAAATCCGGTACCCTATTTTTACCAGTTTGTTCAACAAACACATCCGTAGACAGAGGACACGTGTCGTCATATCATTCGCTAGAATTTGCACACGATATCTGACGGTTAATCCGTATGAGTGGATGTTGACGTTGCCGTTGACAAGACGACGGATGCGTATCAAACCATTATACACAAACCAAGCATCGTATCGACAAGGCGCCGCCAGACGCCGATTAAAATACGGATCAAGGCGACTAGGCCGCCAAATGGCCTTACTGCTGTTGTGTCGCCACGGTCGCAAAATTGCCCTCACGATGCTCGACTGTCGGGCCAAAATTCGTACTTGGCTTCCAGATCGATCGACATCGCCAGCATGATGACGCCATCATCGCCCACAAGTTGTTTGAAGTCGACTGAACTCGGCATATGTCGGATTTCGACGAAACGAATGCCATCGGAATCGTCTCGACGAGCTCTTCGCGATGACGCTGATTCCATCAATTTCTGAGATGATTATTTTTTTCACCTTATGGACGCCCCTGAAGCCAGTTTGACTGGAAGTTTGACTGGCCGTAACTTGCACAAACGGAGTCCTTTTCGACCCGTTCAAGTTGCGTTGGAACCAGGACGTCGTTCTCTTTCTGATGGAGCTAAAATCTGGAGCATTGGGAACACTTCAATTTCCACTGAAAAATTGTCCCCCGGATCATTCAGGCACTCAAGCCATTACTAGAAAATGAAAATAAAAGAACAATCAAGGTTTTGAGATCAAATAGGGGTGGAGAATTCACTTCTAACAAGTATGAAAATATTTGTGAAGAGCATGGGATCTGGATACTATTTTTTACTCCTAATACTTCGCAACAAAATCGAGTTGTTGAGAGGAAGAATTGGATTGTACATGAGATGGAAATAGCAATGTTATGTTAAGAAAATATATTGAATATGTACTAGATAGAAGCTACTCAAACTACTATATATATTCTTATCAAAATTCAGATCAAACACAAGATTGATAAGACAACATATGAGTTATGGAGAGGAATCTACCAGCATCACTCATACACCTCAGAATATTTGGAAGCAAGTGCTACATCAAAAGATATTAAGAGAACTTGGGTAATTTTGATTCCATATCCAATGAAGGTATTTTTCTTGGTTATTAATAAGTAAAGAATATAGATGTTATAAAAAAAGTTTGAAGAATATTTTAGAAAGTGAAAATGTGAGAGTTGATGAAATTATTCAATCTACTAGTATTCCAGAAGTAGAAGATGATGAAGAACCAATTCATAGCATTATTGAAGACTCAAAAAAATTGTTACAAAAACTCTAGAAAAGTATGTTTAAAAGAATCACTTTGAAGACTAGATTATAGGATACAAAGATAGTGGGGTTCAGACTCAAAAGAGACTTGAGAAAGCACATGAGCAAGTACAGTTTGCATTACTGTCAAAGATAGAGCCTAAGTCATATAAAAAAGAAAGCATAGAGAAAGGTTGGATAGAAGCTATGGAAGAAGAGCTAATTCAAATCATGAAGAATGAAACTTGGGAACTTGTCTCAAGACCTAAAAGCAAGAATATGATTGGAACCAAGTGGTTTTTCAAAAACAAGCTAAATGAAGAAGGGTATGTGCAAGATCATGATGGGCCAAAAAGTGGTGATATGGTGGGTATGTGTAGGGTATGTGGCTGACAACTTTTTCTTACCCAAAATTGATGAAACGAAAAGGGTTTTTAAAGGAGATTCTTAGCTATCTACCAATATAAATTATGATTTACTTTAAATTTAATAAATAATTATTATTCACTTTCTATTTGAATTATGACTAAAGTCCTAATTGATAGGTTGATTCAAAAACATCTATAACTTTCAAATGATATCACATTTTTTGAATCTGAAACATGCTTCACATACTATAGGATTAAAAATGAATTTCATGAAGTTTTGACCAAGTTAAGGTGGTCATACATACAAGTTTTTTATATTTTTTTAAAACTTGTAATAAAAAATTCATAATTAATTATTTACCTGGAAAAAAATTGCAAAAATATATGCATCACATCAGACATGAGTCCTCTACTTATATCTAAAATCTTATAAAAAAATATTATCATTTTATTGTGGTTAGGGTGGTGATAGACACCTACTTCTTATTTTTTTCCCTCGAAATTTAAGCATCACGATTGAAATTTTAAATTTTCACCAAATAGATTTTTTTTTTTAAAATAAACCTAGTAGTTTAGAAACTACATTCAATTTTCTACAAATTCTATTCTTACATATTTTTGAAATAATATAGATAACTTATTCAAATTTTTACATCAAGTTGCCTAACTATGATTTTTCTAAATTTTTCACCACTTAAGGGCTCATTTTTCCATGATGATCTTGCACATTCCCAGAAGGTGAAGTGATTTGGAACAAGGAAAGACTTGTGTGTAAAGGGCATGCTCAGGTTGAAGGCATACATTTTGAAGAGACATTTTCTCTAGTAGCAAGACTAGAAGTAATAAAAAAAAAATTATCTCTTTCAACATTCAATAACTTCAATATTTACTAGATGGATGTGAAGTTAGCATTTTTGAATGGACAACTAGAAGAAGAAGTTTACATTGAACAACCAAAAGGGTTTCAATGTTCTAACAATCTAGATTATGTTTACAAATTAAATAAAGCTTTATATGGACTCAAACAAGCTCCCAGAACTTGGTATTCAAGGTTGGATGGATACTTGTAGTGCAACAAGGGTTCTAGAGAGGAAGTGTAGATAGTAATTTGTACATTAAAATAGGAGGAGATCAATTTTTGATAGTTGTGATCTATGTAGATGATATCATTTTTAGTGGCAGCAATGATGACATGTGTAAGGATTTTTAGAAAGAAATGCAAAATTCTTGGGTTGCAGATTGCATAATCAAACAAAGGCATTTTTCATTTCTCAGAAAAACTACATAAAGGAAATGTTAAATAAGTTTGGGATGGAAGACTACAAACTAGTAGGAATATTTATGGTTAGAGGATACAAGTTGAGTAGAGATGGTGAATTTTCTCTAGTAGACCAGATCTTATACATATCTATGATTGGCAATCTCTTGTATGTGACACCATCCAGACCAGATATAATGCAGGCAGTTGGAATGGTTTCCAGATTTCATGCAACACCTAAAGAAAATCATGTTAAAGAAGTGAAGAGAATCTTCAAGTATTTGAAGGCTACTGTGGATTTTGAACTGTGGTATCCAAAGAGTGAAATTTTCACTTTAACTGCATCCATAGATATAGATTAGGCAGGATGCATTGATGAATGGAAGAGCACAAGTGGTGGAGCATTCCTTCTTGGTGATAGTTTGGTGTCCTAGTTGAGCAAGAAATATGACTCAGTTCCTTTATCTAGAGTAGAAGCAGAATACATTACGACAAAATCATGTTGCACTCAGGTATTATGGGTGAAGCAAAATTTGAAGGAGATGAAGATTGAGTTTGGTGAACCTATCTCTATTCTTTGTGACAATACTAGTGCCATAGACATCTTATAGAATCTAATAATCCATTCAAGGATAAAAAAAAATTGCAATCAAGTATCATTTTCTAAGGGAGAAGGTTGCAAAAAAGGAGGTAAATTTGGGGTATGTTCAAATAAAGGATCAAGTAGTAGATATATTCACAAAATCACTTCCTAAGGAGACTTTTGAGTTTCTCCAGCAAAATTCGAGAGTTTTTTCTCCCTCCTCTTGAATCAAGAGGAAGCATGGGTTGAGGGGGAGCTTGGCCTCCCTACCACAAGAAGACTTGGTGGTATTGCAGAATGATTTCAAAAGCATAGTAGTATGGACTTAGGGGGAGTTGTACTGAAGGAGTTCTAATAAATGCTCCACATTTCTCCAAAATTATAGACTTGGTTGTGTGGTTGTATAGTTTTCTTAAAGCATGTGTGAAGTATATATGTTCCTGTTTTCAGATCATATAAGTTACTACAAGAGTTTTCAAAATTGGAAAAATGAAGAAGGTATTGTTGCAGTCAAGGAGGTTAAGAGAAACGCTTTGCATTTCTTCACATTTGAAGTTATTGTCTTGCGGATTGAAGGATGTGTTTGTAGAGATTGGTATCATTTGGGGAGAAAGTGTTGGAATTTTTCATTGATATCAAAGCAGGGGAGAGTGAACTCAAAATGCTACATCTTCCAAAAGGGGAGAAATCATTCTCAGGGGAAGTAATATCTTTGTGTGTAGCTAGCTAGTTTGGTGACCCAACATTTTATCATTTACCATTAATGATAAAGATGGAGATTGTTAAACATAGCTTGTCATTGATGTCAAAGGTTGTCAGTAATGGCATTGATATCAAAAGTTCAGTTTGTTTTATGTTGGCAATTTTACTATTAGGATGCAAAATCAAGAAATATATATTATTAGTTGTTGAGGAGTGTGTGTATAACTAATGTATGCTTGCAATATCATGCTTGAATCTATTCTCTATGATAATGATGGTCTGGAAGTATGTATCAATATGTTTTAGTTCAATTCTCAGGGTAGAGAGATTTCTCTAGCAATACAATTATTGTCAACATTTATTTCAAAAATGCAATTTCAATCTATGGTTTCAGAGGAGAGTATGTGTACACTATTTCTATCATGTTCCTAAGTTTTTGGAGGATATGTTCAACATGCAAAAATATTGTAGTGATATAATGTTCTTTGTGTATGTCTATCAACCTATTGGAGTTCAAGGCATGTGTGGTAATGACTAGTAGCATGTGGAATTCAAATATTGTGTGTGGAAATGGTCAGGGAAGGTGTATGAGCTCTTCTAGGGTTTTCTTGTGTTTGTGGTCATTCTTGGTACCTCTTGCATCATACTACGCTTACTACGCAAGAATTTCCTCTTTTCCTATGTGTACGACTACATTTACTATGATTTTTTATGTTTTAATATGCCTTCAACCTACTCTAACCTAGTAATTCATGTTGGTGTTGAAGGTTCGACGGCTCTACTCAATGGCTCCTCCTCTGAACAAATGACCCCAAAAATTTGTTCTGAAAGTGTTTCACGAGGTAATTCTTTTGACTCCCCAGCTGATGTGGTTTTACCTTTGCCTGATTTTGATTCTGCTTGTAAATGGCTTGAGCAACATACTCTTGTTGGGTACTTTGTTGGGAGGACTACCCATAAAAGTGTGCTTAAATAATGGGTCCACAAGGCCTGGGTCCCTCATGGGGTCTGCCTTGATATGGTCCAAAATTTAACCAAGGGTTTTTTCTTTTCCGTTTTGTGGAGGTCAGTCATGTTTGGGAGATCCTGAATCATGGTCCCTGGTATGTCAAGTCTTCTCTGTTGGTTTTCCAATCGTGGACCTAGGACTTCATTGTCTCAGATGACAACAAGTTGTGAGTCTCAATTTGGATTGAGTTTCCAAGGTTACCCTTTCCTTGTCTTCCTTTTTTGAGGCATATTATGTCCTCTCTAGGGAGGGTTATTTGCATTGAGCCAGATAGGTTTTTCTAGGCCCAACCCTAGAAACGGGTCTGTGTTGAAGTGGACCTTCATAAGATTTGAAAGACTCCATTGATATTCAAATTGGATCTTTTGGCATACCCAAAATGTCACTTATTTTAATCTGTTAAACATGTGCTATAGATTTCAGTCCGCAAACCATAAGATTAGGGACTGCCCTTTGGTAGTGCCTCATACTCCTCTGTCGTGGGAATCTAAAAAGCCCCGTCAGGCAGATAATTTTCTTGCCAAACTTGATGAGAAATGGACCACAGTTATGAATCATAAACACAAGTCCAATGGCTCTAGGATGGTTTCTAAAGTTTTGAAGCCAACTAAAGATGCTTCAAACCCTTTGGTGAAGGGGAAAGAAGCCCCAGTTGAGGCTGACAATATTCAAGCATGGCCCAGGCTGATGGCTACTCCTCAACTTGTTTTCATTATGATGGCACAGCCAAATGTTTCTCCTCTTGTGATGGGAACTCAATGGCGGTCTCACACTCCTTCTCTGGCATTGGAAGAAGGAGAATATGTGCAGGAGAAATGGAGACTTTTTTCTCTGAATATTCAAATTGGGTCAGTTCTACCCGAATTTTTGTAGAATCGCTTCTCTACTCTATAAGAGGAGTCAGACTCTGATGATATGGAGGATTTTCATTCATTAATTTCCTCTCTTGGAATTTTTGAGGTCTGAAAGACCTCTCCAGAAATTATTATGTTATGGATACTTTGAAGAAATATTCTGGTATTGAAGTGATTTGTCTCCAAGAAGTTAAAATTTCTGATTTTTTTCTCACATTGGCTTGTTGCTCTATTTGGCCAACCAGTCAAATGTTTTGTACCGATCATGATGTTGGATGTGGTGGAGCTATCACCCTTTTCTCCCCGTGGTGGCACACTTGTGTGGTCACCCACAGTTCTAACCCCACATATCGGTTCGTCTGGATCCTTCTCAACATTGATAATCATTCCTTTGGGATTATTAATGTTTATGCTTCTAATGATGTTATGGAATGCTCTATGCTTTGGCATTGGATTTTTTTTTCATTTTCAGTTGCTACTTGGTTACTATGTGGGGATTTCAATATGGTTGAGATGGCATATGATAAAGATAGCACTTTGTCATTCAGATGGGTAGCTGGTGAACGAGAGGCATGGTTTTACATGCATAATAAATTGGGGCTTTTCAATCCCAACATTGGCTACTGCCATTCTCCTTCTCTCTGGCACACTTGGTGTAATTACAAGGCTGGATCTGGTAGGATATTTAAGCACCTTGATCGTGCTATGATCTCGGCTCAATCTTTCTTCTCTTTTCATAGCTATTTGCTTCTGGTTAAGCCGTTAGTGGATGTGACCTTGTCAGATCATTTCCCCATTTATTTCACATTGAATGGGAGACAAGATAGCCTCAAGCTTGCAAAATGTAGTTATTTTTTAACACATCTTTTCTTTATCATCAACACACATTGACCCACATTCGTATAGTTTGGAATTTGGAGTGCAGGCTAGCTCATAATACAGGTTGGATTAATTGGTGGAATGATGCTATTAATCACACGACAATATTTTTGTCCATTTATGGGTGCTAGCTAGCCATTTTTCATCAACAGTCTTATGAGGCTACCACGACTGACCTACATTCAATTACCAAAGCTTTGGTGGCTATCCCTTTTTCCCCATCATTACAAGTTAGAGTGGCAGAATTAAGACATAAAAATCAAGTTGTAGACAATTATACCGCTAGAGGTGCGTAAATCAAAGCCAAACTGCACTGGTTAAAGATTGGTGATAGTGCCTCCAAGGAGTTTTCTCAGGCCCTATGTACCATGCACTCATCTCCAAGCATTAAAAAAATCAAAGATGGAATTCAGGTGCTCTCTTAGCTACCTAACATTATCTAGGCCTTTTTTTGATATTATGAATAAGTTTTCATTGCTTAGGAGTTTACGCTGGAGTGACAGCAAGCCCTTCAAGATTGTCTTGTTGTTATGCCAAATAGGCTATCTTCAACCCATAAATCCTTTTGTGAATAATTTCTCATAGTTGAAGACTTAAAGGAAGTTGTTCATTCCATGGTTGATGGCAAGGCCCCAGGGATCAATGGTTTCCCTTGAGAATTTTATAAGGCCCTTTGGGATTGTGTTGGACATGACTTGCATAAAGTCTATCTTGAGGCTTTTCATTCCAAATCCCTGGGTAATTTAATTAAAAAAGGAAATATTAAATTCATACCTAAGTCTGGAGATCCTGAGGATATTTGTAACTAGTGACCCATCACACTCCTCAATGTTTCTTACAAAATCATCACCAAAGCTCTAGCTCTGAAGATCCACCATCTTTTTCCTCAGATTGTGTGCCCAGAGCAAACTAGGTTTATCAAGTCTAGATTTATCTTAGACAATATCATTGTTGTGTGGGAAGGCATAGAGTGGGCCAGGTGTTTGGACCAGAAAGCTATTTTTCTAAAAATAGACTTTGCTAAAGATTATTACCACATTGAATGGATTTTATTCTACCCATGTTGAAAGCCTTGGGGTTTGGGCCTAATTTCATTCAGGCTATCCAAATGCTCTTCTCATACATCTCTACTTGTATCACCATTAATGGTCACCAATCTCTTGCCTTTGGGATTTTTTGCTCCATTCGGCAAGAATGCCTGCTTGCTCCTTCTCTTTACATGCTTGTTGCCGAAGGATTTGGCTATCTCCTAGACAATGCAATTTCTTAATAGCGTGTCAAAGGAATTTCTCTACCTAACTCCCAGGATCAACTAGTTAATGGCCATTTTGTTGATGACTATTTCCTCACTCTTCTAGAGGAAGAGAATAATATTAAGGCGGCTCTGGAATGTCTTAACTTTTTTTCCTTGCGTCTGGCTTCACCATTCAATCACATAAAACTTTGTGCTATAGACAATCTATATTTCCCACTCCTCATTAGCTTCAGTAGTATGATTGAAAATGGATTGGGCCAAGGGAAATATTTCAATTTCTAGGCATTCCCTTTGCCTTCTAGGGTTCTCCAATTGAGTTGTGGCAAGATGTCCTCTCCAGGATTGAGCAAAAGTTGGCCTATTGTATTACCAAGCCTCTTTCTCTGGTAGGGAAATTCCAAATGTGCTCTAATATTTTAGTGGCCACACATGTCTACTACTCCTCTTGTTGGACCCCTTCGAAAGTTGCCTATGCCAAGCTTGAAAAGCTACTTCAAAACTTTCTTTGGGCCTTTATGGAGTCCCACAAAGGGTTTCACCATGTTTCCTGGGAGTTTTGTTTCCTTCCTAGAGACTCTAGAGAACTTGGGTTGCTTTTCACTCAATGACAAGGGACTTTCTTGTGTGTGAAAAGGATAATTAGAGCCCTTATTGGAGATGAAGCTTGAAAGATTCTCCTCAGGCATTGCATTCAGTCTGATTTTCCTGTTCATAGAAGGGGATTGGCTTTCAAACCCTTCTATTCATGAAGTAACTAGTCCAAACTATGGGAACTTTCATGGACAAGAGAATTTGGAGAGCCTAGGAGGCGATTAAGCCCTAGCTCCATTGGGTCGGCTCTGGTTTTCATGATGGGCTTTAGCTCAATCAACGAATTTTTTGGTGGTTGCCTCTCTTTTCCAGTAATGGTCATCCATTGGCTAAGTCATCTTGGCTTAAGGCACTAAGGTTCTATAAGAAAGGAATTAAAACTTTGCAGTAGGTGTTTAACAGACCCACAATGTGCATCATGTTGTGGGAAGATTTTCATGCCCTTTATAGGCTTCAAAACTAGGACCATGATACTTATGATGGTCTAGTGAATGCTATTCCTATAGATATGCTTCATAAGGTGGGAATTCATGGGTCCAAGCCCTAGTGGAAGGACTAGAAGTGGTACCCAGACACCCCTTTTAGGAATTGCAAGCCTAGGCTTGGTTATAGATGGCTTTCACCACACTTTCCTATGATTGAAATTTTGAACCAAAGGTGGCTTCTTCAATCCCCCACTCATGTCTAGTGAAAAAGATTCCCTGCCACTTGGTCTGCAAGTGTTGAGCCAAAACTGGCCCACTTTTCTTGGTGTATTATTTTCCAAGGCTTGTATGTGGGATCTCAGCTTGTTCACTTGGGGGTCTAGGACCCTCATTTCCCTTTTTGTGGGAAAGCTAAGTCTTTTAAGCATCTCTTCCAATTTTTCATTAGAGCTCATTAGTTTTGGAATTGGATTCATGAATTATTTCAGCCTTTTATACTGGAGCCCTTCTCTTGGCATACGATTCTACTGGGAGACTCACCCAGACTTCCTGCTAAATATACCCAGCTTTGGCACACTTTCAGGGTGGAAATCCTCCTCAATATCTAGAAAGATAGAAATGTCTGCATATTTTCTAACACACAAATCGATAAAAATGCTTATTTTTATTCTAAAGCTATTATTTTCTCTAATGTGCTCTTGCATATTCAAGTTCAAGCCAACAAGGTTGCACTTGAGGTGGCTCACCTTCAGGTGCTTTTGGATCATTGGGGAAATGCCTCGTGTACTGTTGCTCGAGTGCCCGCTTCGCCCACTTCCTCTCATGACTAGTTGCCCTCTCGAGGTTGACAATGGAGTGGCTCTACTCACCCTCATTCTTATCCTCCTCTTCGGCGTGTTCCCTTCCTCCTTGTCAGACTCATTCTCCTCCTTTATGGGCTGGCCAGGGGTGGCCCTCTAGAGGAGTAGTTGGGATCAACTATGGAAATTCTGGGTGGCCCTCTGATGATACTCTTGCTACTAGCTATGGTTGGCCAGACTCTGGTAAATGCTTTCTACATTTGGCGCTTGTAATCTTGCACCGACATGAGAATAAAGATAAATATAAAGAGAAAGATGTTGATGATGGATGGGGTCCTCCTCGCTCTAGACCCAACTGATGTATGGGGGAAACACATGGATGACAAAGACCCTCCTAGATCTGTTGGCACTGCTCTGGCCACTTGATGGCCATTTTATTTTATATGTTTGTAATGTTTATAGATTTCTGGGCTAGGCCCAAGTGACTCTGATTTTTGTTTTTTTGGGCTCTTCCCATGTGACTCTCGGGGTGTTCCTTCTTACCACCCTCTCTTTTTTGTGAATATCTAACTTTATCTTTATTAATAATATAGATAGCTACCTATTCATTAAAAAAATCTTGTGTATGGTGTTAAGATAGGACTTGGTTAATGTTCATATGGTAGTGCACGGTATCATGTTCTTTTGGTGGCAAGAAAAATTATTTTTTGGGCTGACCTACTACATGTTTCATGTATATTGAATTTAGGTCCACCTTATATCATCCTGGCTATTTTTGGATCCCTAGCCAACATAGAATATTGTTAATTTAATGTCATGTATATATTTCAAATGTATAAATGTATTGTATGTATCAGTGTGTGACCACATGAAACCAAAGTACACCTGTGTGAATAAGATTTAATCATTGGTGAAAATTGAAGAGAAGGTGGTGAAGATAAAAGGGAGAATTAAATTTCTATGTGTGTGCCTATATCAGAAGATCATTTGTAGTAAGGAAGAGTGTCATATGTGAATCTAGCACATGTATGTGTTGCATTAAAGATCCATAAGCTTTATCATTGTATATATTCTAGTAGGACTAGTTTTCTACATGGATTATTTCATTTGTGGATTGATTTCTCTAGTAGGTTGGTGCCTAAAAGCACAATAGGGGATTGTTGTCTCTGTTAGGTTGGTGCTTACTTCAATATGTAAAATTCACTTGTATATTTTTTAATTGTAAGGTTGGATTTGGACGGTAGATCTAAGTAGCTATTCTCACCATGTTTTTTCCCATCTTGGGTTTTTCACGTATGTCTAGTGTCCGCTTGTGTGATTTATGCTTTTATGTTGTATTTTCTTATGTGTAATTAATTTTGAAGAACCATATACTCTAATAATTGTACCAAAAGTTAATAATTTTGAATTGATTAGATCTACTTATTTACCCCCCCCTCTTAGTAGATTGTGTGCCCTTCACACCTTTTATCTTTGGGATCTTACTTTGGCTCACCCCTTAATCACTTGAATAAATTCCTCACAATTAAATAGCTTCAAGTGTGTCACCACTTGCTTCCTTCAAGTCCACACTAATGTAAGTTTTTTCGATGAAGTGATAGGAGAATTATTCTTAAAGTAACATTTGGTGCTCACCACCTCCACCCAAAACTTATATCCTAGGCTTGTACTACTCAACATAATCCTAGCCTAATCAAGTAAATTTTTTATCAGCCTTTTTTCTACTGTATTCTACTATGGTATATGAGATATTCATTTTCTTCACAACTCTAACATGCTTACAAGATACATCAAACTCTTTAGAGAATAATTCACCTTCATTATCTATACTAAGCACCTTTATTCTCTTACCAATTTTATTTTCAATGAGGATTTGAACTCTTTAAACTTTAGAGAACACCCCAAACCTAAAAATAATGTAGACTTAAGCCTAAGAAAATATATCCAAAGTGTTCCTAGAATAATCATTAGTGAATGATAAGTAATATAATAACTTACCAATTGAAGTGATATCCACATGACCAAACACATTGTTATGTATCACCTCCAAAATATACTATTATCTACTAAATCTAGAGTGAAAATACACTCTACTATGTTTTATTAGCACACAATGTTTACAAAATTTAAAACTACTAAAAAAATAATAATAAGACCTTCCACCATATTCTTATGGTCTTCCATTTTTTAATCTATTTATCACCAAAATAAGAAAACCATAGATGTCACAAGATCCTTTATATTGATGTAGTAATATTAGCACAGCTAAATAAAGTTGATCCACCTATCCCACATAGAGTACCATGTCATACTTATTTTGCAAGCACCAAATCACCTCTAGCTAACCTACACCATTTTGTTGGTGTAGATAGGTTTTCTAACTATCTAGGCCATGTTTACGTGTTATGTCGACTTAGGTCCTAGGAGGGAATCTTCCTAGTTAAGCATTAGTTGTTACTAGATCTTATCTTATCTTTTGATATTTAATTCTTGCGTTATAAGTCATTTAATATTTGTTGAGGTAGTGGTCTCGTTGTATAGGATTAAGACACATTTCATGATTAAGAAGGAATAGAATTGTTCAAGAGATGGCAAGAAAAATGTTGAATGAAGCCAAGCTTCTTGATGTATATTGGAAGGAAGCAGTTCATACAGTTATCTATATTCTTAATAGAGGACAACTTAGAGTGGGCAACACCATGTCTCCTTGTGAGCTATGGTAAGAAAGACTATCAAATGTCAAGTATTTTAGATTTTTTGGAAGAAAATTTTATATTAGAAGAGATGAAGAAGGCTTAGAAAAGTTTGAATCAAGATTTGATGAAGGAATCTTTCTTGGATACTCAACTAGGAGAAAAGCTTACAAGTGCTATAATAAAATATTGAGGAAGATAGTTGAGAGTGAAAATATTAGGGTTGATGAAGAATCACACCAAAACACATATGAGCAAGAAGATTGTTGGTCAAATGAACCTACCTACACAAAAGAAGAAGAAGAGATTGAAGAAAAAGTAGAAACTCCAAAGAAGACCACCAAGACTCCTACCAAGTATGTTTAGAAGAATCACTTAGAAGATCATATCATTGGAGATAAGAATGAAGGAGTGTAGACTAGGATAATATTTGCAAGGACAAATGAACAGGTGAAATTTTCTTTACTATCAAGAATAAAACCCAAAAAATTTGTTGATGCTAGCAAGGATGAAGTATGGATACAAGCAATGTAAGACATACTAAATCAAATAAAGAAAAATAAAACTTGGGAATTGGTGCCAAGGCTTGTGGAAAAAATGTGATAAGGACAAAATAGGTGTTTAGAAACAAACTGAATGAAGATGGAGGAGTGGTGAGAAACAAAGCAAGACTAGTATGCAAAGGCTATTCACAAGTAGAAGGAAATGAATTTGAGGTGATATTTTCTCTAGTGGAAAGAATGGAGACAATTAGAATTTTTCTTGCATTTTTTTCTCACAAAAACTTCAAGGTATATCAAATGGATGTTAAATCTACCTTCTTGAATGGTGATTTGGAAGAAGAAGTTTACATAAAGCAGCCTGATGGGTTTTAGCTATCAAGGGATCCAAACATGGTATGAAAACTCAATAAAGTCATATATGGTCTCAAAGATGCCCTTAGGGCTTGGTATGCAAGGTTGGATAAGTACCTACTCCAACAAGGTTTCAAGAAAGGAATCACAAATAGTAATCTTTACATCAAAATTCAAGATGAACAAATTCTAATAGTTTTTGTATATGTTGATGATATAATCTTTGGTGGAAATGATGAAATATGTAAGAGGTTTGCTAAAGAGATGCAAAAGAAATTTGAAATGCCTATTATGGGTGAGTTGTCATTCTTTCTCAAAATTCAGGTTTCTCAATCAGATGATGGAATTTTTATCTCACAAGAAAAATATGTCAAGAAGATGTTGAAGAAGTTTGGTATGGAAGATTGCAAACCAGTGAGTACTCCTATGGTAATAGGTTATCATTTGAGAAAAGATGATGAATCACCTAAGGTAGATCAGAATCTATATAGGTCTATGATTGGGATTTTATTATACTTAGGAGCTTCAAGCCCTGACCTTATGCAAGTTGTTTTCTTAGTTACAAGGTTTCAAGCTGATCCAAGAGAAACTCATGTGAAGGTAGTCAAGAGGATCTTTAGATATTTGAAAAGAACTATGGATTATGGATTGTGGTATCAAAAAGGTAATGAATCTTCTCTGAGTGCATATACTTATGTTGATTGGTCTAGTAGTTTTGATGATAGAAGAAGCACCAGTGGAGGAGATTTCTTTTTGGGAGACAGATTGGTCTCATGGTTTAGTAATAATAAGGATTCAATGTCCTTATCAACAATAGGATTGCATTGTTCTAGCATCCTACTTCACTCAAGTTTTGTGGATGAAGCAAACATTGAAGGATATCAAGGTGATGTATGATGAGCCCATTTCTATTTGTGTGATAATACAAAGGCCATCAATATTTCAAAGAATTTGGTGATGCATTCCAGAACCAAGCACATATCCATCAAGTACCACTTATTAAGATAAAAAGATTATAAATCAAGAGGTAAAATTGGAATATGTACCTACAAAGGATCAAGTTGTAGACATTTTTACAAAGGAAATTTGTAAGGATGCATTTGAATGCCTTAGGTAGAAGTTAGGGGTTGTTTCCCCTCCTAACTAGATGCATAGTTGGTGCATCTATCTAGGGAAAGCAATTCAAGACATATTTTAATCCTTGGAATGATGAGGGCTACCTCTCAAGGGGAGTAGGTAGAAAGAATCTAAGAAGGATGTTAATTTTTGTGTAGATAGGGGGAGCTTGTATGTTGCTACAAGCACAAAGGAATACCACTAGCCCTTTTCCCTTGATGTCAAAGGGGAAGAAATTACATATCTGGTCAGTGTTGCTATCAATGCCAAAGGGGGATATTGTTACAAATGTTTTCATTGATGTCAACAGAATGGAGATTATTGCAGTTGTTGTCTTGTTATAGGTGTTGTCATTGATGTCAATAGAGTGGTAGTGTGTGGAATGTTGCATGTTATGCAATTAGTGTTTTGATAAAAAATGTTGTGAAGTGTTGGACATAATGATAAATGTCATGGGCATATTGTACACAATTGTACTATATCTCTTGTTGCTCATGAATTAGTGAATGTTGTTATAGTTTCTTCTTATTGATATGGTGTTTTGGATATTGTATTCATTGTCTCTTGTTGTAAGACATTGCATAAGATATGAAAGAAAGTATGAAAGGTTTTTATGTAGTCAATGGCTCGGGAAATTATATTGAAGTAGCTTGGGATAATGCTCTAAATTCCTCCACATTTGAAGATATGGACTTGCGGTTTGGAAGTTAGAAAAAGATAGATATGAAGTATGTATATTCCTGAATTTAGTATGGGAAAGTTACTACAAAAGTTTCGAGATCTAGCAGAGTGACGACTATGTTGTTGTAGTCAAGAAGGTTCATAGGAATGCTCTGCATTTCTCCATAGTTGATGATGTGGTCTTGTGGTTTGGAGAATGATTTCAATTTTCCTATCTATTTTCTCATTTCAAGTTTCAAGTGTTGCGGTATAATGCAAGTCAATTTTTCAGTGTTCTTTCTAAAGACTAAGCTTTTTGGGTTTGTAAGTGATGATAGGTTTAGTGTTTAATTTCTTGTGCCAGCATAAAGCAACATGAAGTTGTGAAAAGAGTGTATGAGAATTTTTTTGAATATTGAATAAATTGTTGTAAAGTGATATGTGTGATGTTGTTTGGTCTCTCTAGTACCACATTTGGTCTAGAGAAAATGCGCAAAAGGATAAGTGTTTGTTGGGCCGACTTGGAATGTTGAAGTGTTTGCACCAAATATTTTTTGTATGCACCAATGTAGGATTGTGTGCAGAAGTAAAATAGGCCATTCTTATCTGCTAGCTTGGATCGCATTAATTTTTACTTACAACAGATGTTTTGAAGCCTAATTATTAATGGTCATTGTACAATTCAATTTTACACATTTCATCTAGGCTGACAAGGAGAAACTTTTTGAAGCTTGTAGAGGATATAAATGGAAGATCATGTTTTGTTACAAAGTGATGCAGGAGCATCCGGTGGTGTAAGGGTAATCCTGCATCACCCAAAAATATGTTTTCCTTTATGTCTCCTTTTTTTGTTAGCTTTTTGTAGATTTTTTTGCATTTCTGGATACCCTTTTCGTCAAATAAGAGTTCCCAACTTTTAGAACTGATTTTTCTACTTTTTTTGGTCAATTTCTATTTTTAGCAGTTTTGAATTTGAAGGTGTGAGGAGGAAAAAATTTATGGGGAGATTTAGAATAGAAAAATAAGCACTTTGTGGAATGAATCAGGCCAAGATCATTCTCGGTTTGAAAGTTATTAAAGTTTCAGTTTCCCAAAATGGCCCTGAAAATTCTTTTGAGTTCAATTTGAGGCACTAAACGGTCTCGTACGGGCCCAAAAATCACCATAACTAGCAGAGCAAGTTCTTAGCACATTCTTCACTCCAAGACCTTTCCAACGACTCAAACGGTTCATCAAACGGAGTCCCAGAGCAAAAGTTATGGCCTCCGAAAGTTGGTCAATTTTTGGAAAATTACCAATTTTTGAATTGTGACTTGCTTTCTGAATTTAAATTTCAATTTTCAGCACCCAACCACCTAAATTCAAAATTCAAAATTCAAATTGTATTTTTTGCTCCAAGCTGGAAAAATTCTATTTAGGACTCGTTTTGTAAATTATGGGGTATTGGGAAAAAGAGAAAGATTGTATTGGGGAAAAGGGGATTTGCTTTTTAGTAACAGTAAAGTTGCATGTATTGCAGCCTATGAGGATTCAATCCTCTGGAATGTAATGAGAATATATTTCCCATAAATAAATAATAATTATTATTTTCTTCTATTTTATTCTTTTCTGAATCTCGGGTTTTGACTCTCATCACAAAGTGTATGAGTATGTGAAGAAGTATATGAGGTGTGTTGAAGGTAGTTAGTTGAAGGCAGTTGTATATGTGTGAGTGAGAAAGTGTGTTAAAGGTAGTGAGTCGAAGGAAATAGAGGTGTTGAAGATTGTGTATGTATGTGTGTATCTTGAAAGCAATGAGTTGTAGGTAGGAAAGGTTGTTGAGCAGAGGTATGAACGAGTATGTGTGTGAGAAAGAGTGCCAGAAGCATTGAGCTGAAGGTAATAGAGGTTGTTAAGTAGAGTGCTAAAAGAAGTGAATTGAAGGAAAAAGAGTGTTGTGATGGTGAATGATTAGTAGATTATGTCAAGTATTGTGTATACAAGTTGTAGCCTCATCCTATAAGTGTTGTTTGTAGCGAGTTGTTGCTTCCTTTGGTTGAAGCCATAAAACTTGTAAATTCTATTTTTCATTTATGAGGATAGATTTGGATAGTAGCGCAACTTGCTCACCGTGGTTTTTACCTTGTAGTGTTTTCCACATGAATTTAGTGTTATGGTTGTGCACTTATGTTTTTTAATCTGCATTTGATATTTTATCTATTTAAGGAAGTAAGAAGTTGTGATTGATAAAAATTGAATTGAATAAATTTGTGGAGTATATTGATTCACCCCCCTCTCAGTATATCATTGTGTTCTTACACTCTTTGTCACTCTTACCAATGTTTTAGGATGTATGTTTATAATTCCACTAATTTTTCTTAACATTCTTTTATCAAAAAAAAAAAATTATTCACTATAGCAGTTGTTGTAGATTATTGTGACACATTCTTATCTTTAGATCGACTCTTGTTTCCAATACACTCAATGACACTTGAAATAGTAGATATAGCATGTTTAAGTGAGTCATCTTTTTTTTTGGTTTCACAAAATTTCCTAACTTTTTCATTACTTTTCTCATTTTCTACATTCTCATCAATTGCATCATGAGTTGACATTGAAATGATAGTTTTTTTGATAAAAAAATTGTTTGTATAATCTATTGGCATACATTCTTATTTGTCTCCAGGAAATATTAACAAGAAGATTATCCAAAGCATTACTTTCAATTTTAAAAAGATATTTTCATTTTCAAAAACACAAGGATTTTCATTTTCAACAAAAAATCTAGTGACAAGTGATTACTCCTTCCATAACATTAAATGCCCTATTTTACACAAGTGGAAAGTGATTACATCCTGCACTAGAATAAATCTAGATGCATGCCTTCAAGTTCACTATTTTATCTATATCCCTTTTCATAATAAACAAGATTCATGCATTTGGATTGTTATCTTATTAATAAATATGCATTTTCATCTTCCATTAATAAAACCTCAAACAATAGCACATGATTCCCAACCATAAAATATACACTTGAAATATCACACTTTCCATGACAAAATCAAGAACTATATATCAACCTCAATCACATATAATTGTCACATCATTTTTCAACATGAAACTTACCTAATTCATCCATCACTTGCCTTCAAAGGATGCACCCTTCCCCAAGTCAAGCATAATCTTCATCCATTTATCTTATTATCACATTGGAAAGAGTTAACATTATTGTATGTTATTTGATAGCTGATATTTTGTTTTCTTATTTATCTTTTTGACCTTTTTATTTGTTTTTTGGTTCATTATATGCCTACTCATGATCACAATAATCATTATATATCATGGTGTACTTTGACTAGTATATATTAGGTGTAATACCCCCATGTTTCTTATACTATTTACTACTATTGTTTGCTTTATATGTTAGTGTGATACTGAATTGTGATGGTGATTGATTCATCGATTTGGTGTGTGTGGTTGCGTAGTTTAGTTGATTTCTACAATTGATATTATTATTATGATTTATGATACTCTGTATGTAGGGTTTGGATTATTTTATTATGCAATGCTTTCTCTCTAATGTTTTATATGTCGATGTGATAATCCTATGGTGATCATGTTATTTGAATTCAGTATTATTTTATAATGCAATGGTTTAATAATTAGTAATGATGCAGTAGTTAATTAGCATGTTATCTTATGATCAATTTGGTTAGAAATGTTAGTTTGTTATTGATATTGTAATTGTTAGAATAGATTAGGTGAGATGACAGTGTAGCATCACTCGTTCACGAGTGCCCTGCTACACTGCAATTCCTTCTCACAATAGAATGTTTGATTATATATATATATATATACATGTGCTACTTGACGTTTATTTGGATGCAGGATTGCAGGATTAAGTCTCGATTCCACCTGCTTCGGCAGGACAGGGCGAGCAATAAATTAACCCAACGGGTAAAAATGTTGAAAAAGGGAGTAGGTTTGGAAGCGTCCCCATCCCAAGTCCGTCATCTGTTGTGAGTCGTTTCATGACTGAAGTTTTCATTCTCGTTGATTGTGTAGTTTGATTGTTGAGGTATTCATTTGGTTTATGGTTCATGTTTATTTAATTAACCTTATTTTATAAGATAATGGATTAAAGTTGTTTAGTTGTTTGATTTAATTGTGTGTTAGTTGAATATTAAATTTAAATATATTATAAATTAAAAAGTGATTTAATTTATTAAAAGAGTATATAATTATTCTAAATTAATATTGTTGATAATAATTAAATTAAATAAATATTGTTGAAGATAATTAAATAATATCTTTTTATTAATATTAAATTTGCAAATCATGTACAGATAATATCTTGATTAAATAAATTATTTTAATTAAAATTTTAGAGAAGTGTGCTTTTAAAAGCTGGAAAAAGGACCAATTAGAAGAGGGGATTTTTGAGAAAAGAAAGCAGAAAAGCTTTACTGATATTATTGATTCTTTTATTATTTTGATGAGGGATTCACACACAGAAGTTTGGGTTCTGTTGTTTTGGATCTGGTAAAAGGAAAAATAAGAAAGATAGTTTTTTTTTTGAGTTTAGAGGTTTTCTGGGTAAAGTTATTGTGAGATTGGAAAGGTAAGATTGTCCAGAAGAACGTTGAAGGCAGAGGATCGAGAAAAGAGAGCTGTAGGAGGAGATCGAGAGGAGGCTACAGAAGGTTTTCTTCTTCAGACGAAGGACTCCAGGTTCCATAAAATTTATCATTTATTTTTATTTTTATTTTTTTATTTCTGTAAAGAAAATCATGTCTGTAATACTTTAAATCAATAGTTTGTTTGAAAGAGGGTTTTGTTTGGTTGTGTTATATTCTTGAATGATTTCTATTGAAAACTATATTAAATCTTCTGTAGAAAAATTTCATTGAACCTGTTCGAAACTTTTCAATATAAGTTAGTAGTGAAAATTTATTGTTTGAAATAAAACAAAAAAACCATCACTGATTGAAGATCGAATTTACTTGTCAGATCTATTTTGTGATTCTTGAAAAATCTTTTAAAAAGCTTTATGAAACATAGTGGTGAAAAATAATTATTTTGAGAGAGAAAATCCTTTTTGCTTTTAATTATATTTGTATTTTCAAATCTGTTCTGAAAGAAAACAATCTATTTAATTTGTTTCTAAATCTCCTCATAAAATATATATATATATATATATATATATATATATATACTCTGTTCATTTTTAAAATAAAATAAATAAATAAATAAAAATTATATATATAAAGTAATTTATTGGTTAAATTTTATAAAATGAAATTGCTTAACCCGTGCTTCGAAATTTTGTGTGTTTATAAGAAACGAAATTTAAATAAAATAAAATACAAATGAATTTTTTTTTTTTAAAAATATATATATATATATTTGGTTTGGGGAGTGGACGGCCGGCCGCGGCCGTACCGTCCATGGACCCCGTGGCTGACTATGTGCAGTCACCACCGGCCGCCAAGACAAAGAAATGTGAGGTCGGCCGGGGCCAGCCTATGGGGACTCAAGGCAGACAAATACCCTCAAGGCCACTGGTAATGCGCCTCTCACGTTGGGGGACCGCTAGCACTCCAATAAAAGTCATCTCACAGGGGTGAGTTTTAAAGTTTTTTTTAATTTTATATATATATATATTTATTAGTATTTTCTGTTGGGAATTCCTTTAATTCGGATTTTATTAACTTAATTTATATATATATATAATTAATTAATTTGATATAAAGTATTTTGTGAATATATATATAAGATGATATATACACATTGTATTTTTTTATGTATATATATTTGGGTAATCTGTTTTATGAAATTTAATATATTGGGATTTTTTTAGTTAATGGAATAATAATTTACAAGTATGCAATATTGTAGTTTAATTGAGGAAATTAGAAGTAGAAATAAATTGTGTTTTGAACTTGTTTTATAAAATAATTTTAGTAATATGATTATATTAATTTTATTAAATGATTATTTGTATATATGGACATTTGTAAATAGAATTATTATTATAAATATGATTTAATGATAAACCGAGAAAGTTCAATGTCTAATGAAGGACAATTAGAATATGAGTTGAATTAAATCGGATTCTTTTGAGCTAATGATTTATTTATTGGTAAAATAGATTATGTTTGAAATTAATTGTGTAGCATTGTGTGCTTACTCTTGAGTCTTCATCGAACCTATTGTGTTTCCTTTTGTTTGAGTTATGTCTCGTAGGAGAACTCTAGAATCAGCTTGTCTGGTTATAGGAACCTAAGATGTGTTTAGGACTTCCAGAGGAGTGGTTACTGTTATCTTTATTCAATCTTGTAGTTTGATGTTGTTCTTATGATTGGCCTTGGATGTGAAGTTAATGTACCTTTGGATTGTACGTTTGTGAACGTTATATGTGTGATTTTGGGCGAGAGGGTTATGCCTCGCGGTTGATCCATTGTTGGTTCAGTTTTCCTTGTTGATACAATCCTGTTGAGTTGGGCATTCTTGTGCTAGAGTGTCTAGAGAGAGTGGCTCTAGTGGGGGCCTAAAAAATAAAGGGCTATCAGGCAACCTAAGAGTTAGATTAATTGACAGTCTAAGGCACAAAACCACGAGTGGGGATTTCAAACATTAACAAGACACCAGAGCTCCTGCCCCACCCAAGTATGCTATCATAGACCAAAGGGGACTGAGGAAGGCAAAAATGTCACTTTGTCTTCACGAAAGGTTAACCCACTCCGCATGAGTAACCCTATGGAGCGCACCTGAGTAGGGTCGTCAGAGAACCATATAGATGGAGGCGGCACCTACTTGTCTCGAGAATCCAGAGGCGGAGGTGGCACCTTGTGTTAGGTTGTCCTGAGAATCCATGTGAAACCATGATGACACTCTACCTAACATTCTATTTATGTTGATTTACTAGTCCTCTGAAGTGATTTATTGATTTGCTTTAGTTATTGCTTGTTAGTAGCTTTTGGATATTATGTATTGAGCCATCATGTTGTTAAGGATTGTGACTTCGTTATGTTCTAAATGGTTGTTGTTGTGCCTTTTGGAATTGTCGTTGATGAGTTTCCAAGTGGTCTTTGATGTTAAGTTGTTTCTTTGGAGTTAGTCTTTGTTGTTGTTAGGTGTGCTTGGTCGGGGACCCTTCCTTGTCTACTCTCAGCACGGGGGTGGTTCGGTGGAACGTGCTTCGCACCCCATTGGGTTTCCCTTTCTATTTCAGTTATATCTTTTTTTGCAGGCTTTTGGAGGATGTCGATGATCCAGTGATCCTTGTACCAGATGTATGTTATACTTCAGATGTAATGTAATCATTGATGTATTGTCTCCCACGTGTGTTGGGATGACCATGTTGTAAATTGTATATGTGGTTATTGGGATGTATGTTCAGGAAGTTGTATTTTACTATCATTTGGATGTGATATATATTCAGGCCTTGTATTTATTCAAGAACTGTCACTTGTAATAGTTGGTTATGTTATGTTGTATCTATCGAAATATGTAACACTTTATATCTTTATAATTCCATGTATTGTCACAAGTGCATATGGTATTAATATGGTTATTGTTTAATAGTTATTTTAAATGATGAAATGAGGATGAATGGATTTATGTATTGTTTAATTATGGTTTATTATATTATCGTTGTTATGGGTTAATATAGTAATGTCACCTCATGTACCCCAATGGAACTAGTCATGTAACTTAATACATTGATATTGGAATCCTTAAGTAAGTTATTATGTTCTTTTAAAAAAAAAATTGTTCCGTTGTTATGAGTTCCTTTGGGGTTCGCACAGCGGGGCGTTACAGCTTGGTATCAGAGCCAGGTTTGCTAACGCTGGGTCCTCTAGGTAGTTTGTGTCCGTTAGGCAACCTTTGCATAACTCTTGATCTTACATAAATTTAATCGTTGTGCAGGATCATGCCTCAAGGTAGAGGTCGTGGCCAAAGAAGAGGCCGAGGTGGTGGCCATAGAGTCAACCGCCGAAGTCCATCACCGCCAAGTATCCATGGTTCAGTGCACGAGGAACAACTAAGTCCTCAACACAGTGTGTCAGGCGGTGGACAAAATCAGGGACAACCTGGTTGGGATGGGCAATTGCAGCACATTCTTGGAGAGATTCTTGGTCGTTTAGGACCCAGGCCAAATGAGGTGCAACAGGTTGAGAGAGAGAGAGAGGTCACCGAGGCGCAGGGATACAGAAATGGTTCAGGATGCAGTCATAGCAAGCCATATGAGAGATCTGATGTGAGCACACCCTTCTACTTTTGATGGTTCTGGAGGAGGTTTGGAAGCTGAGACATGGTTAATTGACTTAGAGCGATGCTTCACGATGCACCCCTATGGTAGCAATACCAAGGTTCGATGCACAGTTATGCACCTGAGAGGTTTTGCATCTACTTGGTGGCATCTTGAAGAACAAAAGTTACACCTAGATATCAGTATGGTCACATGGGAGTTGTTTCTAGACAGGTTCAGGGCTCGCTTCCTCTCAGATCATTGGAGGCAACGCAGGGCTGATGAATTCCATGACCTTAGGCAGTTGTCAATGTCAGTAGAGCAGTATGAGCGACGCTTCTATGAGTTGAAGCAGTATGCAGGCATCAGTCACGATGAAGGGATGTTAGTGCAACATTTTGTTCGGGGCTTAAATGCCCAAATTAGTGGTGGCGTGAGAGTCTTCCAGCCGAAGACAATGGAGGTAGTGGTTGAGAAGGCTCGGTTGGTTGAAGAAAATCTAGCTATGGCACTAGGAGGACATATAGGAGTTCAGGTCGGTAGTACACCAGCTTCAGGTGTTGCTTCTCATGGAGGTTCAGTCTTGGCTGCAGGGTCCTCTAAAGGTCATCAAGAACCCACTAAGGGTGAGCAACAACAACGCTTTCTGTCTCAACAGGGAAATAGATCGCAGAACAGGAAATTTCAGAGTTGGCAACGCAATAGACCTGATCATTTTGTGCAGCCGGCACAAAGTTTACAGTCAGCACCATCACAAGGCAGCTTTCAACAATCGAGTGCACCAGTTGGAGTCAGAGGCTTTGGGTGGAGTACAAGTTGCTTCTCATGTGGGCAGCAGGGTCATATTGCGAGGAAGTGCCCTCAAGGGAACACTACAGGTTTTAGTCAAGCACCAGCCGCTTCTGAGCCAACAGTAGGTGATGCAGGTAGAGCTTATCATGTGTTTGTGGGTTCTACGGGACCCAAGTGATGAAACTTTGGTGGCATGGGATAATGCATTCCATTTTAGTGAGGATTATCTGTTTTGTTTAGTTACTAGCTTCCAGGAGTAAGCCATATTCTAGGGGGGGAGGATGTAATACCCCCATGTTTCTGATACTATTTACTACTATTGTTTGCTTTATATGTTAGTGTGATACAGAATTGTGATGGTGATTGATTCATCGATTTGGTGTGTGTGGTTGCGTAGTTTAGTTGATTTCTACAATTGATATTATTATTATGATTTATGATACTCTGTATGTAGGGTTTGGATTATTTTATTATGCAATGCTTTCTCTCTAATGTTTTATATGTCGATGTGATAATCCTATGGTGATCATGTTATTTGAATTCAGTATTATTTTATAATGCAATGGTTTAATAATTAGTAATGATGCAGTAGTTAATTAGCATGTTATCTTATGATCAATTTGGTTAGAAATGTTAGTTTGTTATTGATATTGTAATTGTTAGAATAGATTAGGTGAGAGGACAGTGTAGCATCACTCGTTCACGAGTGCCCTGCTACACTGCAATTCCTTCTCACGATAGAATGTTTGATTATATATATATATACATGTGCTACTTGACGTTTATTTGGATGCAGGATTGCAGGATTAAGTCTCGATTCCACCTGCTTCGGCAGGACAGGGCGAGCAATAAATTAACCCAACGGGTAAAAATGTTGAAAAAGGGAGTAGGTTTGGAAGCGTCCCCGTCCCAAGTCCGTCGTCTGTTGTGAGTCGTGTTATGACTGAAGTTTTCATTCTCGTTGATTGTGTAGTTTGATTGTTGAGGTATTCATTTGGTTTATGGTTCATGTTTATTTAATTAACCTTATTTTATAAGATAATGGATTAAAGTTGTTTAGTTGTTTGATTTAATTGTGTGTTAGTTGAATATTAAATTTAAATATATTATAAATTAAAAAGTGATTTAATTTATTAAAAGAGTATATAATTATTCTAAATTAATATTGTTGATAATAATTAAATTAAATAAATATTGTTGAAGATAATTAAATAATATCTTTTTATTAATATTAAATTTGCAAATCATGTACAGATAATATCTTGATTAAATAAATTATTTTAATTAAAATTTTAGAGAAGTGTGCTTTTAAAAGCTGGAAAAAGGACCAATTAGAAGAGGGGATTTTTGAGAAAAGAAAGCAGAAAAGCTTTACTGATATTATTGATTCTTTTATTATTTTGATGAGGGATTCACACACAGAAGTTTGGGTTCTGTTGTTTTGGATCTGGTAAAAGGAAAAATAAGAAAGATAGTTTTTTTTTTGAGTTTAGAGGTTTTCTGGGTAAAGTTATTGTGAGATTGGAAAGGTAAGATTGTCTAGAAGAACGTTGAAGGCAGAGGATCGAGAAAAGAGAGTTGTAGGAGGAGATCGAGAGGAGGCTACAAAAGGTTTTCTTCTTCAGACGAAGGACTCCAGGTTCCATAAAATTTATCATTTATTTTTATTTTTATTTTTTTATTTCTGTAAAGAAAATCATGTCTGTAATACTTTAAATCAATAGTTTGTTTGAAAGAGGGTTTTGTTTGGTTGTGTTATATTCTTGAATGATTTCTATTGAAAACTATATTAAATCTTCTGTAGAAAACATTCATTGAACCTGTTCGAAACTTTTCAATATAAGTTAGTAGTGAAAATTTATTGTTTGAAATAAAACAAAAAAACCATCATTGATTGAAGATCGAATTTACTTGTCAGATCTATTTTGTGATTATTGAAAAATCTTTTAAAAAGCTTTATGAAACATAGTGGTGAAAAATAATTATTTTGAGAGAGAAAATCCTTTTGCTTTTAATTATATTTGTATTTTCAAATCTGTTCTGAAAGAAAACAATTTATCTATTTTGTTTCTGAATCTCCTCACCAAATATATATATATATATATATATATATATATATATATATATATATATATATATATATATATATTTATTTATTTATTTATTTATTTATTTATGTATATATATATACTCTGTTCATTTTTAAAATAAAATAAATAAATAAATAAAAATTATATATATAAAGTAATTTATTGGTTAAATTTTATAAAATGAAATTGCTTAACCCGTGCTTCGAAATTTCGTGTGTTTATAAGAAATGAAATTTAAATAAAATAAAATACAAATGAATTTTTTTTAAAAATATATATATATATTTGGTTGGGGAGTGGACGGCCGGCCGGGGTACCGTCCCGGACCCCGTGGCTGACTATGCGCAGTCACCACCGGCCGCGCACAGCAGCCGAGGCTGCTGCGCGCAGCCCGGTGGGGACTGCATACAGCAGTCCCTGCGCCACCCGTGGGGGCTGCGGCCTCCCACAGTGGGGACCGCAGTACCCACAGGGGTACGGGCTTCGGCCCTGGCGCGGGGGGGTGAGTTTTAAAGTTTTTTTTTTATATAAATATTTATTTATTAATATTTTCTGTGGGGAATTCCTTTAATTCAGATTTTATTAACTTAATTTTTATATATATATTTATATATTTATATATATATATGTATGTAAGTATATGTATATATATATATAATTTGATATAAAGTATTTTGTGAATATATATTAATATATATATAAGATGATATATACACATTGTATTTTTATGTATATATATTTGGGTAATCTGTTTTATGAAATTTAATATATTGGGATTTTTTTTAGTTAATGGAATAATAATTTACAAGTAAGCAATGTTGTAGTTTAATTGAGGAAATTAGAAGTAGAAATAAATTGTGTTTTGAACTTGTTTTATAAAATAATTTTAGTAATATGATTATATTAATTTTATTAAATGATTATTTGTATATATGGACATTTGTGTAATAGAATTATTGGTTATAAATATGATTTTAATGTGATAAGAACCGGAGAAAGTTCAACGTCTAATGTAGTTGTGCAAATTAGGAATATGTCGTGTGAGTTGAATTAAATCGGATTCTTTTGAGCTAATGATTTATTTATTGGTAAAATAGATTATGTTTGAAATTAATTGTGTAGCATTGTGTGCTTACTCTTGAGTCTTCATCGAACCTATTGTGTTTTCTTTTGTTTGAGTTATGTCTCGTAGGAGAACTCTAGAATCAGCTTGTCCGATTATAGGAACCTAAGATGTGTTTAGGACTTCCAGAGGAGTGGTTACTGTTATCTTTATTCAATCTTGTGGTTTGATGTTATTCTTATGATTGGCCTTGGATGTGATGTTAATGTACATTTGGATTGTACCGTATGTGAACGTTATATGTATGATTTTGGGCAAGAGGGTTATGCCTCATAGTTGATCCATTGTTGGTTCAGTTTTCCTTGTTGATACAATCCTGTTGAGTTGGGTATTCTTGTGCTAGAGTGTCTAGAGAGAGTGGCTCTAGTGGAGGCCGGCACACAAAGAGGCTGTCAGGGTAACCCACATAGAGTTAGATTAATCAGTGATAACTTAAGTAATAAACCACGGGTGGGGATTAAACATTAACAAGATAATTGTGAAGCCTCGTTTGCCTGTTAGTGCTATCACAGACTAAAGGGGACTAAGAAGGCCGTGGTTGGCAAGTTCGTTGCCTTGTCTTCACGAAAGGTTAACGACTCCGCATGAGTAACCCTATGGAGCGGCACCTTGAGATAGGCTGTCAGGAGAACCATAGATGGAGGTGGCACCTTAACTTGGTTGTCTGGAGAATCCATGTAGAGATGGAGGCGACACCTTGTGATAGGTTGTCTGGAGAATCCATGTGAAACCATGCGATGACACTCTACTCTAACATTCTGTTTGTGTTGATTTACTAAAGTCCTCTGGAAGTGATTTATTGATTTGTCTTTGGTTATTGTTGAAAGTAGTCTTTGATATTATGTATTGAGCTTCATTGATGTTATGATTGTGACTTGTTATGTTCTAAAATGGTTGTTGTTGTGCCTTTTGGAATTGTTGTTGATGAGTTTCCAAGTGGTCTTTGATGTTAAGTTGTTTCTTTGGAGTTAGTCTTTGTTGTTGTTAGGTGTGCTTGGTTGGGGACCCTTCCTTGTCTACTCTCAGCACGGGGGTGGTTGGGTGGAACATGCTTCGCACCCCGTTGGGTTTCCCTTTCTGTTTCAGTTATATCTTTTTTTGCAGGCTTTTGGAGGATGTCGATGGTCCAGTGATCCTTGTACCAGATGTATGTTATACTTCAGATGTAATGTAATCATTGATGTATTGTCTCCCACGTGTGTTGGGATGACCATGTTGTAAATTGTATATGTGGTTATTGGGATGTATGTTCAGGCAATTGTATTTTACTATCATTTGGATGTGATATATATTCAGGCCTTGTATTTATTCAAGAATTGTCACTTGTAATAGTTGGTTATGTTATGTTGTATCTATCGAAATATGTAACACTTTATATCTTTATAATTCCATGTATTGTCACAAGTGCATATGGTATTAATATGGTTATTGTTTAATAGTTATTTTAAATGATGAAATGAGGATGAATGGATTTATGTACTGTTTAATTATGGTTTATTATATTATCGTTGTTATGGGTTAATATAGTAATGTCACCTCGTGTACCCCAATGGAACTAGTCGTATAACTTAATACATTGATATTGGAATCCTTAAGTAAGTTATTATGTTCTTTTAAAAAAAAAATTGTTCTGTTGTTATGAGTTCCTTTGGGGTTCGCACGGCGGGGTGTTACATTAGGTCATGGTCTATTATTTATGTGTGGCAGATTTTTTGGGCATTCTCTCACAAGAACCACCAATGTGTAACCCTTTGTGATGTGTAGGAGCCTCCTCTTCTTATTTATTGGTTGTTCCCTCACAATATCTACCAAGGTGCAATGCCTCATAATGTGTAGGGGCCTCCTCTTTCTATTTATTGGGTTTCTCTCTCATAAGACCCACCAAGTTCAAGCACCTTCAAATATAATGGGTGTGGAGCTAACTCTAATGTCTAAATAACTTGGTTTCACTAGGTGTACACATAGCTTAGAGGACCTAAGGACCCCTAACTAAGCAATTCATCATTCACAAGATGGTTGCATTAAATCATCAACCAGGGAGTTTTAGATATTTAGATAGTGCTTGCAAAGTATATGCATTCACAAATTTTGTACATCCTACATCAATAGAGTATAGGTGAATAAACATATGAAAATAAAATAAAATCTTGAAATTGGAATAAACTACTAATTCAGAAAAAAAAAATGGGAAAAGAATGCAAGTAACTACCTTCTACTAGGGGTACCTAATGCTTAAGACTATAACTATTAATTGTTAAACTACAGTTTCTTAAATCAACTAATCCTTTGGAGTATGAAACATAACATTAAGCTACAAAATTTAATTCATGAATTGTAACACATTCATTCATAATCATATAACTAAAAACTATTAATGCAATTCACAATGCATCATTTAATCTAATAACTGAAATTAAAGTGGTTCAATAGTACCTCAAGTGATCCATGCTTGATTTGATACTTCCATGGGATTTTTTCAAACACTCACTCAGTAAATCATAATACCAAAACATTTATCTTTTATTGCATTCTAAACATAGAACTATTACACAAAATCTAATAGGAAATTTGTTGAAGATCTTTGTTCAATAACACATTCTATATTCATAATACTGTTGCTACTAGTTGTGCTACTAGATCTCCTCCTCGACAAGGGATCTTACTAAATAGGGTCTATGAGGGGGTCCCATTATTCATGAACTAAAAACAAACTACAAAACAAATTTCAACTCTTCCTCAAGAATAAGAAGAGGACTTGAGTTTTGAAACAAAAAATAATAACTACTTGAAACAAGAGTAGAGAAATCAAGCATAGATTCTATGTCCAACAAACTTAACTATTTATAATAGAAATGTGCTTAGCAGAACAGTTTTTTCGTAATTTGACCATGTTTAAAATAAACTTATTTTCCTCCTGGTTATCTTAAATTGGCAAGTATGAGTAATATTAGGTGATCCGCGAACTAATCAATAAATGATCACCTCCATCTTTATTTGAAATTTTTGCACCCTAGTCAATTGAATTCTTCTTTGCAATGATCCACAATCCTTATGCTACAGGTTGAGAAGCTCGTTGTTGCGGGTTAATAGTTATCTCTGTTGCAAATGTTTTTCTTATTTCCTAAGGAATTCTCATTATCAACAACCATAAATTAAGCTTGAAATCCTACTAAACTTCATATACATTCATGAATTCATATATACACATATTAACATCACATGTTTCTATTTCCAAATGCTTAAAACTGCTTAAAAGTATGTGAAAGGCATAAAATGTCTTGGTAATGTCTTAAGTCTTAGTAGAAAGAAATGATAAAAAGTATGAAATAGTAATGGGAAACTAGCCAATTATAAATCCCATCAATGGGAACTCTTATTTGTGTCTATTGGTTATCTCATCAAAGACCTAACAAGAGCATCAAATTCCTTGTAAGTTCCAAGGCATCCTATTATTTATTATTTTATTGTGAGTTATTCAATGCATTAGATACACTATCACCTTGGTCTTACATACCTAGTTTCATAACATCCATTACTATATTAAAATATGGTTTCTCTCCACATGTTAGAATAACTAAATCATTCAATATATTATTAACCTATATATCTTCCTAATAAATCCATATTAAAATTCATAACATTTTCAATTCATTTCACCTTTTTTTGAATCCACCTCTTCATTTATATTTCATTTTCTTCCATCATTTTCATCTTCCATCTAACTTCTTCACATCTCTTCCTTCGAGAGAGCTCACTCATGTGAATTTTACATAAATAACCTCTGAAGAGATCATTTCACCATCCAATCTTTCATTATTTCTTCCACTTGACTAGGGTATATCATGTTTCACTTCATCTCTTATAATCCATTCTTCTTGGCTACTTTTTTTTCTTTAAAATAATGTTACTTTGAACATCATCTCAAAGAGGGGAAAAATTTAGAAACTAAAATATTTTTTTATTTTGCATTATTATATTATTAACATCATCTACCAACATCCATTACATGATTTTATTAATCAGTATCCTTAATATATCATAATTTAATTAAAAAAATTCTTATTATTTAATTAAAATGGACCAATGTAACTAAAAAATCAAGTTCCTAATATTCATCTATTATCCATCAAATAAATGAATAAAATTCTAAATTTCACTTCATATTCTTTAATTATCCATTAAATAAATAAATGAAATATATAAATCCTACCTCATGCTTTAGATATCTAATCAAAAAATAGTTAACTAACCAACCAATTTAGTTCACTCCCCAATCAATTTAGTTCACTTATTTGTACAATCAATCAACTCCTTCATAAAATCACTTAACTACCTCATGCACTCAATCGACTTCCTCCATGCACTCACTTTACTACAACAAATAGTGATCTCATAAATCAATCAAATGAGTTAATGAATTGATCAAATGAGCTGACTCAATAATCACAAAATTAAATTAAAATTAAAATAATTTTCAACTCACCTGAGGTTGCCACCTCTCCTCATCAACTCCACCAATCTTGGATTATACTCATGATCCAAGACTATACTTATTCATTCTTGCCTCTAAAATATATATAAATTGATCATCACATCCATCATTTTCACCAACCAATATTTAATGAAACATTATTCTATTAACTTTATAATCCAACAAATGCTAAGGGTATGCTAAAAATGAGCACCCATACATCATGGCAATCATGAACAGTTTATACAATGCTAAATCAAAGGTTTGCTTGAATTTGAGTAATTTTATTTTGAATTTCATTTTTAATGCATATTTATTGTAGTGTCGAAAAATGTACACCTTTATATTTTCACACTATGTTTGCATTCCCTTAATTAATTGGAATTCATTAAGCCTTTAATTGGTCCAATTATGCATTCACAAGTCTAATTAATTTTATTTTTTGAAAGGGAAGCCCACATTTAATCAATTCCTACACTTAATTACACATCTTGGAAAATGTGTGTCCTAGGTTTAGGGCCTAGGACCCATTCGCCCAAGGGAAAATGGGTTCTCCTTAAGTCTTTGGACTCATTTTTTAATATGTTTTTGGTAGAAATTTTATGATATAAATTCAAATTTCAAAGGTCATCTTTTGGTGTTTAATTGTTAGGTAATTAAGGAAACACCTATAAATACAAGATCTTTTTATCTATTCTAAAAATCTAGCATTAAGGTAACCTTCACAAGAGAAAAGATTATTTTCAAGAGCATTGGAAAGCATATTTATTAGTTAATTATTGTAACATTCAAGATCCTATCATGATGTCAAGATTTATGTGTGTTCATGTATGTTTTTGAGGTAGCATTGTGATGTAAGTTTCAAGTTTCAAGCAATCATTCAAGCTTCCTAATCCATAATCAATCAAGCCATTTCATGAAAGATCCAAAGCTTAGAGTGATGTGATAGACTTTAGTCCTCTAAGGGCAGCCATTAAAGGGTTTAGTGAGGTGTAACAAGCTAGTGTCCATTCATCATTCATTCCTTTTTGTTATTATTTCATTATCAAGGTTTAATTACCAAAGTAGGGTTTGACCAAGAGAAACCCTTATCCACCAAGTACAAAAAAATATCCTCTTTGTGTGTTTGCATATTTGCAAGTGAAGAAGGATTGAAATTGGATCAAATCTTCAATTTTGTAAAGTTTTCAAAGTTTTCATCAAAGTTGTCAAGACATGAAAACTCACATACAGGTTCTATTTCTGGTTTTTCAACAATCAAACCTAGGGGAATCAAAAACTTAGATCCAGGATTCGAGGACCACAAAAAGAGTTTCTAGAGCCCTGTACAAAGACTCATTTTCCCTTGGGTGAATATGTCCTTCAACAAAGACTGAAACCCACTTTTCGAGCCAATTACATACCATCATAACCTTCTCAGATCTAGTGGTTAATGGTTGTTTATGTTAGTATTATCATAATACTTCATTTTTCAAGTGTTAGATCACATAGGTCCCTCATTTTTAGGTCTCCTATCTCATCCCCCCTTTTTTCTTCATTTTATTTTGGTGAACCTGACCTTATACATCCCAAATTCTAACTTAGAGACATTCAAAACCCTAGGTCTAGGTTTTCATTAGTGTGTTTTTCATTATTGTGCTTTGTATTGCATTTAGGGTTTAATTTTACATGTTTGCATCATTAAAATTCATAAAAAAAATAGAAATTTTGCATTAAATCTACATACATCTTGCATTGTAGTTGCATCAAGAGAGTCATTCAGTCATTTAGATTAAAATTTAGTTTAAAATTGCATTCCAAAAGTTGTTACTTTGTTCATGTGTATTGTTAATAGTTGCACTTGCATTGAGACACCTAAAACTAGAAAAATCTTTCAAAGAATTCACAATTTGCAAGTTGAAACAAAGAACTCAAACATCAAATAAAAAAACACAAACTTTAATTTTTCCAACCCTTGTACAAAGACCCATTCGCCCTTGGGAAAACCTATCCTTGTGCAGGTGCTTTTTCAGATTTTCGGGAATCATTTTTTTTGTTTACATCATTTCATTCTATTGTCAGATCTATGTTTCAGTTTCAAAAAATAGAAAATTTCTACTTTCTTGCATTAAGTTCAATTGGTCAAATTAAGTGCATTATTTTAAATCAAAATTGGCATTAAAAAAAAACATTTTTTAGGTTTTTTCATACCATAATCAATAAATTATCTTGTTTCAAATTTGAAAATTGCAAAATATTTTTACACACTTGCATTGTGATTCCTCCTTTTGGGTGTTTGTGACACTTGTTTAGTGCCTTTTCATCATTTTGGGTACACTTTTGGTTTGGTGAAACTTGTATGAGATTCACAACCTAGTGTCTTATTTCCAATACTATAGTGAGATGTAGTTTTAGACTCATTCCATCCCTCACTAGTACATTGATCCTCGATCTTAAGTTTTCTAGCTCTTTCACTCATAGTGTTGATACTAGTCAACCCATTATGGATCATAGCTTTGATACCATATTTCCTATGACTACTCTACCAAAAACCAATGTAATTTATTTTGACACAATGGTTGCTAATTTCCCTCAAGAGAAGCTAAAAAAATGAATGAATCCTTAGAAAAACTACAAAACTTTATGAGTGTTGAATACATTGTTGGTACTGTGGTTCATGTCATAGCTAACATGAGGAAAATGCTTGATTATGAACAAGGAATAGAACTTGTGTGTATCCTAGCTCATATAATTGGAAATCATGTCCCTAAAATGGCTAGTTGTGATCAAACTTTGGGGTACACTCAAATTCAAGGTGGAAATCCAATTCCTCCTTCTACAAATGTGGACTCTATTCCTACATACACTCATGCAACTGGTACTACAACAAGGCAACCCACTATCAATGTCAATACAACCTTAGGTGTTTCCACTAGGAATCCCTTTAGCTTTGTCAATTCAAATCTAATATCTCCTCATCCATCACCTCTCACAAAATTACAATTCACTTTTCCTCCCAACACATACACACCTCCAACTTATTCACCTCCATCTCACAACACAACCAATAATTTCATACTTAACCAAAATTTTCAAAATGTTTCATCCCTCCAACAACAAATTTCCACATTAAACCAAAATAAAAATGTCCAATCTTCACAATATGTCAAAAGTAACCCATTATCCTTGGAGATATTGAGAGCACAAATGACACAAGGCACAAATATTCCTAGATTTAAAAAAATGTGGTGGTAAAGGAGATCCTAGTAACCATGTCTCGGCATTCACGGCCTTATGTAGTGACTTAATCTTCAAAGATAAGATATTGGCTAAGCTTTTCCTAGGTCTTTGAAAGATACAACCATGGAATGGTTTTTCTCTTTACTAAATAACTCAATTAGTTCATTCAATGATCTTGTTGATGCCTTTCTTAACCATTTCCAAGTGCACATTGGTCCCAAGATGACCTTAGCTGATTTAATGAAGTGTAAACAAAAGGATGATGAAAAATCACTAAATTTATAGTATGATACGAATTGCTTTATTCACAAATGAACATTAAGATTCCTAATGTCGATCTTCAAAGAATGTTCATTGAAAATTTACAAAAAAAAAATCAAGACAAGCTTGGGATGATGAAATCTCCCTCCTTTACACATTTGTGCATAGCTCTTCATGACTATCAAAATCCAATTAGTCATTGTGAAATGGAAACTCCCTCTAACTGCCCCGAGAAATCCAATTTTGTTCCCCATAACTATTTCCAACCATTCAAGAAACAAAATAAGATATTTTTACAAATAAACTCATCACAAACAAATCAACATGTTGAGTCTAAAGTGGATGCCATAAAAATAACAAATTTATATCAATTATGAGAATGTAATAGATAATTTACCCCATTACCAATACCCTCCATTCCATCATGTTGTAACTTTTGGCTAAGAACCTAATTACCTTACCTCTCATTAGAAACCCTGATCCTACAAATCCCTTACCTCTAAACTATAATTCCAATGCCTTTTTCCATTATCACTGACAAAATGGACATGATATGAAACATTGTAAGCATCTTAAACACATTGTGCAAGACCTCATTGATTCTAATCACATTCATATTGGTGGTGTTAATGATCAATAAAATAAGTTTTTTTCCCAACCCAACCAAAATTTGCAAATTTTTACTAATCCCATGCCAAATCATAACATCTCTTTTATGAAAGCTAATGGTACCAAGAATGATGTGTTGAATGTTGACATGACAAATGATAACATGAGTGATAATGAGAATGATTTTATGGATACTATGGCTAACCTCATTGACATTCAACCTCGTAAGGGCCAAACCAAAATGTCTCTTGATATTGCTTTCTCACAAAATGACATAATCAAATATGCACCCGATGGTCCTATTTGCATTGCTAGAAGAATCAATGACAAGCCTACTAATGGGATATTAATTGATCCCATGTATGTAGAGACTGTGATCATTGAGGAATTATTCTTTGTGCATGAACTTTATCAAGATTCTTATGAATAACCAAAAGCATGGATCAAAACACATAATGGTTTTTCTTTCCCTATGATAGGTTTGATCACTCTTCCTTTAAGAGTTAGACTAAAACAACTGAATTTCTTATTCTCCATCATCCCATCATCAGATCAATTCTATGTGAATCTTGGTTATTCATGGCTATGCTCCATGGATGTCATCCTATTGGTAGTGGATAAATGCTTAAATTTTCCATTTGGTAATGACATTTTTACTGTGCATCATAGTGGCTTTAATCCTATGTCTTCCCATGGGAACTTTTAAGTGGATTTCTTTTGGCCCAAACCTATGGAACCTATTAAGCCTCACGAGGAATTCTTTTTCAAATATTACCAAAATTTCAAGACAAAGCGCATAGAAAAATTATCTCTTAGAAACATGCCTCAACCCATGATTGAGCCTCCTACCATTGATGAAGCCATGATTGAACCAAAATCCCTTCCAAGTAACCAGGATAACTCTATGGAAAATCCTCCACCAATTTCCTATAAGAGACCAAGAGATGGCTATATATACAAATCTCATTTTTCCTCCCAAGATCAAACAAGTTTGTAAAGCCAAAGAGATACTGGTTGAACAACCCTTCATGGTTCCTTCCATTTCTCCCTTGTAGGAAGAAAATAAAACCTATGGTTGATAAACTTGCTCCTACACAATCACTACTTGAAAATCATACAAGAAGAAACTAAAATTCTAAAGAGCATGGGCATAGAAATCGTGCTAGTGTTCATCAATTAGAAGAAAAAATAAAATAGAAAACCAAGATCAAACACCAACTCAAGCAATACATGATGATTCCCTCCCTTTGCCACAACAACAACAACATGAAACTTCAATGGACATTATCATTAGGCCTCATGTTATGATTAACTTGGATGATGATGATGAGATTTCTAAGATTGATGAGGAAGTGCATAATAAGCTAAAAAAAAAAATTTCCTCTTCCATGAGCTTAGATGATAACAACCGTGATGATCCTCCTAAAAAGAGTGACTCACCATGTGCTGAACTTGGTGATGTTCCTAGTACGACACTTTTCGTTGTCCCTAAGGCTATTTGTCTACTTTTTGATTATGATGAACAAGATTGGGATGTGAATGACCTGCTATAGGTTGATTCGCATGTGCCATACTAATATTTTCTTTATTTTCTTTTCATGTTCTTTGTGATTGCATGTGTGTAATTTGATCCACTATACCATGCTACTTGGTGTGTCTTTATATGTTTGTGAGCCTACTTTGGATGACCCTTGTCACTCCATTGGTGCAAGGATACAAAGGAAGAAAATTTCTTGTGAAATTCTTCTATTTGTATCTTCATTCTTCTATTTGTCATAACCATTATCTTTTCACTTTTCTTGTTTTTTCCTTTTGTGGATGACACGAGGTGTTGAGACATTTAGGTCTCTTCCATGTTGACCCAAAATATTTTCTTTTTTTTCACTCTCCATGTGTCATTTTTCGTTTGTGCTCATTGTTCCATGATTCATTTGGGGAATGATGATGATTCTGAGCTTGATTATATCACTGTAGAAAAGACATATATGCTAACCCCAAATCCATGGATCCTTTATGTGTTATCTTAGGATTGTATATGGGGGAAAACCTCCTTTCCATGATGTATCTCTACTTGGAAACATATTTTTTACATTTTTATTTCCAAATAAAGCTCTCATATATTGTCATTTATCATTTTTCTACTTTAAAGTAATTGCTCACAGCATGATGTTTAGCAATTTCTTTAAAGTGGAGGCATACGTGTCCCCGTTCATTATTTTCATATTCCCTTCAAAGTGTGGTCTTCTTACTTCATGTGATGTGTCTTCTTAGTGGTGACATTAGGTTTGATGTCCTCCAAGAGCATGACCTTTCTTGGCATATGGCATTCCTCTTAGTGGTAATGCTATGGCTTGCATTCCCTAAGGTGTGAATCCTTTATTCCTCAACTTGTCCTCTCTTGATGTTCCCAAAGGTGAGACCTTTCATGCATTAAGAAAAACCCCTTTGACTATCCTATCATATTGTATTTAAAACATTATGAATGGCCACCAAGCATAATGCAACTTTCTTGCTAGTAGTGCCTTTTTGTTTTTCATGAGTGTCTAGCATAATGTAACTTGCTAGCCTTCTAGAACCTTTTTTGTGGAACCTTATCAAAGTTATCAAGAGGTATAACTTTTGGTATGGTTGACATATGGGAGCCTATAGACTTTGCATGACTTTCCCATTGGCCACCATTTTGTGGGTACATACTAACCTAGTGTGTGTTTCTCACTTTCTTCAGGCTCACCTAGTGGACACTAGATTTCACTAGCCCTTGTGAGAATATTTTGTTCACATAGTGGACAACAGGTTTTCATTGGTGAATGCATTTATGGACAACACAACCATAGCTATTCCATCCTTCCTTTTCTTTATTTTCGTATTGATTTTGACATTGTATGATTGTGCATCTTGTGTTGCTACTACAAGAATGTGTCTCCTTGTGCCTTTGTTGGTTAGTCATGAGATCTTAGATCTTGGTGGCTTGATCACCCTCCTTGATCTTTGTCATCTTATCTTTCCAACACTTGTAGAATTAGACCTCTCTTGACTTATTTATCTACTTTAGTGTTAATTTAAGCATAATTTCATACTCATTAAAGTGGGGGCTAAATGTAGTGTCAAAAATGTACACCTTTACATTTTCACACTATGTTTGCATCCTATTAATTAATTGGACTTAATTAAGCCTTTAACTGGCCCAATTATGGAGTCACAAGTCTAATTAATTTTGTTTTCCGAAAGGGAAACCAACATTTAATCAATTCGTACACTTAATTACACATCTTGGAAAATGTGTCCTAGGTTTAAGGCCTAGGACTCGGGAACTAATTTTTACTATATTTTTGGTGAAATTTTTTATGATATAAATTCAAATTGCAAAGGTTAGCTTGTGGTATTTAATTGTCGAGTAATTAAGGAAAAACTTATAAATACAAGGTCTTTTTATCAATTCAAAACATCTAGCGTTAAGGAAACCTTCACAAGAGCAAGGATTATTGTCAAGAGCATTGGAGGGAAGATTTATCAGTCAATTATTGCAGCATTCAATATCATATAATGATGTCAAGATTTATGTGTGTTCATGCATGTTTTTGAACTAACCTTGTGATGTAGGTTTCAAGTTTCAAGAAAGCATTCAAGCATCAAGATCCATTTCATGCAAGATCCAATCCTTGAAGTGATGTGATAGAATTTAGTCCTCTAAGGGCAACCATTAAAGTGTTTGGTGAGGTGTAACAAGCTAGTGTTCATTCATGATTCCTTCATTTTTGTCATTATTTCACTATATCAAGGTTTAATTACCAAACTAAGGTTTGACCAATGAAAACCCTTATCCACCAAAAACAAACATTTTTCTCCTCTTTGTGTTTTTGCATATTTGCAAGTGAAGGATTGAAATTGGATCAAAAGTGCAATTTTGCAAAGTTGTCAAAGTTGTCATCAAATTTGTCAAAACACAAAAACTCATCTACAAGTTTTACTTTCATCTTTCCGATAGTCAAACCTGGGGGAATCAGAACCTTACATCTGGGATTCAAGGACTACAAAAAGAATTTTTAGCCTTGTTCAAAGACCCATTCACCCATGGGTGAATATATCCTTTAGTAGAGCCTGAAACCCACTTTTGGAGTTAGGTACATACCATCATAACCTTTTCAGATCTATCAGTTAATGGTTGTTTTTGTTAGTATTATCATAATGCTTCATGTTTCAAGTGTTAGGTCTCATAATTTTTATTGTTAATGCACTTTTATTCTTCTCCAAAAACTATTGTTCAATCATTTTTGTCATAAGGAAGTTAGGGTAGCATAGTATCCAAACCTAGGGTTGACTCACCTTGAGGGTTGCAAGTCAATTATATTCATTTGTGGCACTATCCCTCTTCCTAATGAACATGGAAAAGGTTGAATTGTGATTAGGTTGATAGCCCCTTTTTTTCTTTTTGGCATAGGTCCTTCATTTTTAGGTCTCCTATCTCATATTTTATTCTAATTTCTTGCTTATATTATATCTCCATTGCCTCATTGAGATCAATAAATATAAATATTTTATGTGTAGTCATGACCTAAATAGTTTAAATGATTTTAATGATTTAAATAATAAGGCTTAAGATTATTCATTATTGAGATACAATAAATTTTTAAAATGATTTTAGAGCTCATTTCAAACTTAAGATTATTTATATTGTTGATAATGATTAAATATGATTCTTTGATAGCATGTATACATTTAATTCCTTCTCCAAATTCCTTAATTAAGGAAAAAATAATTTTTGTATCCTTTAAATTTTTAATTTTATCAAATTTATTGTTTCCCTTTCTTCTAAAGTAGTTCTACTATTAAGTTTTAGAATATCGTTTACTCTAGTCCAATTATTTGTTCTAGTCATATTTTTAAATAAGGCCTAAGGGGAAAGGAACTAGCTAAAAACTAATAGCTTCTCTTTATTCACATTACAAAGTGAAATCATGTCAAGAATTAATTTAGGTTCACACCATCATTGGGAGCTACTACTATATCATTAATATTTCTACTATTAGAATATTTATGTTTTTATTACATTTTGACCATATAAATTCTTTAAAACTATTAATTTCTTCCTACAATACATTGAGTTTTAAATTCACTACAAGTTATGTGCCACAACATAAGAATTACAAGATAGCACTATCAAGATGATAACACTAAAGAAAACTAATGGTTTTGCAACATTTAGTTTGCTATCAACATGAGAAAATTATTACTTAAGAAAACTACTAATGCAATTACATAAAACATATACCAGAAACCAAAACTACATATATACTCCTTGATCCCATTTGGAATCGATGTATGTAGGCAGTTCGGTGAATAAAGGATGTTCCCTATACACATGATTTCAGGTGTGAGGTTAGGAACTTATAAAGAATAGAATTTTCAACTTACTTTTAAATCAAGTAAACCATTCTCACAAATAAACTCTCAAATGTAAACTTTAGAAGAAAGCATATTTTGTATACTCAAAAGGAATCTTGGATGAATTTGTTTGATCTCCTCAAGGATTTAGGGTAAGTTTTGAGGTGGGACTTCAAGCCTTTGTATATTAAATTACATGCCCCTGATTAACATCGACCTCATTGCACTCCCAAGGGGGAAGTGTGGTTTTAGGGAGGTGACTCAAGACCTGGATGGTCCTAATGAGTTTAAGACTTTGGCCAGAGCGTATACCTCTCTTTTATGATAAATTCCTAACTATTTTGGTGGATGCATATCCCAAATGAAAAGATGAATTCATGTTCTACATGAACAAATGTGTAATCTGTAATGTTGGATGCTTGTCTTGAATTTGGATGAATACATATCTTGTATGGATAGAAGTACCTAAGTATACAAATAAATGAATGAACATTTATCAGTTTGAAGAAAAAAAATTAGTGGTATTTTTAGATAAATAAGTTGGGTTATTACATGTGGTACCAAAGCGAGGTTCGAAAACTAGGCCTTGAGCCTTCTACAACTCACACAAAATGAAAGTTATCTTGAATGGAAGTTTATCAGTATGTGATATGTATGTATCTCATAAGTGTAAATGAAGACATATGGTTGGTGATTTTTGTGCATGATCTCTAAATAACTAGACTTTGAAAATTTAGGTGTCGTTTAGTGATTTACCCCCTTGTTGAGTGTATCTTTTATTTTTTTATATTCCTTTCAACATTTGATGAACTTTTTGAAGCATTTATGTATGTTAACTTTTGATTTATTTCAAGAAAATAAGCCATCAAATTTTGGGTATTTACTATTTCTAATATTTGGTTTATTGTTGAATTTTGAGCCCATCTTGTTGAGAAAATGTGTCTCAAACTCACTGGTATAAACCCTAGTTCTATCACTAATCAGCTCAGAATGGCATAAGTGTTACTCTCATGCTTGTATCGCTATACCGCTAGATGTTTTTAACTGAGGGTAGTAGTGCAGTGTATACCACCATACTATGAGAGCCTTTTGGTTGGCTAGCAGTGGCGCGATATACCACCACACCATAGGAGACTCATAATAGTCTAGCAATAGTGCGGTGTATATCACCATACTGCGGGAGCCTCATAATAGTCTAGCGGTAGTGCGATGTATACCACCATACCGCAGGAGCCTTCTGGCTAGCTAGTGGTGGCGTGGTATACCACCATACCGCGGGAGCCTTCTAACTATGTAGCGGCAATGCGGTGGTGGGTCATGGGTGAACAAGTGTGGACTTGTTTTATTGCTGAGGTGTACGTTGATCACTGGAGGACATTGTTGACTTGGAGGTGGTCGTTCAGATGACTGGGAAGTTTGACAGTTGCCCAACAAAGGAAACTGAACTGAATCAATTGTACAAAGAACATTACAATCATGGTTGTTGATATACATTGAAACGTATTGTAACTATGATGGGTTAGATGGTTGAATAATCTGTTAGTGTTCTTCATTGTACGTTGTATATGCATTATAACAGTGAGACATAACATAGTGTGATTAGAATTTGTTTTGTACAAGGTTGATCAAGGAAATGTTGCTACTGTGAGATTGATTATCTGAAAGGAGAGTTTGTAACTTGTATGTAATTCAATTACTATAATACAATAAATTTTTCTTTGGTGTGGTGGGTTTTTCTCCCGTAAGGGTTTTCCCATGTAAATCTAGTGTTCAATTGTATATGTGTTTATTTCTCTATTCTGTTATTCCTTTCATGTGCATCTTAATGAATTATAATTGTAAAATTTAAAGACATATATGCATTTTTCTTTGAGGTTTGACATTAGGAGAGTTTGTTCTGCACCTTAGGCTTTCCTTACAAGTGGTATCAAAGCTTGGCTATTTGTGTTATCCTTGTGGGTAGGTTGGTTTTTTTGTGTCAATCCTATTCAGTGGGAGTTTTGTAGAAACTTGGTAATCTCAATTGTAGATTAAGATGGCAAGTACATCAAGAAAGATTGAAATTGATAAATTTAATGGCAGCAATTTTGAGTTGTGGAAACTCAAAATGGAAGACCTGTTGGTTGATCATGATCTTTGGCTTGTTGTGTCTAGAACAAAACCTTCTAGCATGAAGCAAGAAGATTGGGACCTCATAGACAAAAAATCAGAAGGGTTGATAAGACTCTATTTGGTAGACTATGTTCTCCTGAACGTTCATGAAGAGAAGACTACATCTTCTTTGTGGAAGAAGCTTGGAGACATTTATCAGGGCAAGTCCTTGGTGAGTAAGTTGTTCTTAAGGAAGAAGTTATACTCTTTGAAGATGGAGGAAGGGGCATTTGTTGTTGATCATCTGAATATGTTTAACATGTTGATTGCTAAGTTAACATTTGTGGGTGAAGATTGATGAAGAAGATCATTGTATGCTATTGTTATGTTCTTTGTCAGATTCTTGGGATCACTTGGTGATGGTTGTTGGGAGTACGACGTCTACTTTTAAGATGGAAGACGTTGTTGCTTCTTTGTTATTAGAAGAGATGAGAAGGAAATATTCTAAGATGGAAAAGGAGGCTCTTGTTGTTTGAGGCAAATCAAAAGAAAAAGGAAAGAAGAAGGATAAAAATCCAAATCAAAATCACAAGGGAGATCAAAGTCTCCTAGAAAAAATTCCAAGGTGAAGTGTTGGAACTGTGGGAAGCCTGGTCATGTCTGAAAGGATTGCAAATAGGAGAAAAAGAAGAAGAAGAAGAACTCTTCCAATAATGATTCTTCTTAGAGTGATGCAGATGCCTTCATTGTAGTGTTGGCAACTCAGGAATTAGAGGATGTCTAGTTGATTGATTCTAGAGCATCTTTCCGCATGACATCTCATAAAGACTGGTTCAAAAATTTTGAAAAATACAATGGTGGAAAGGTGTATTTAGCAAGCGATTCATCTCTAGAAATTTTTGGTCATGGAAGAGTCAAAATTCAATTTCCAGATGGAAGAATTAAGGGAATTGATGGTGTAATGCATATACCAGGTCTGGCTCAAAATTTACTTTTTGTAAGTAAGCTAAATGATGTTGGAGTGCAAGTCTTGTTCTCTAGCAATGGCTGGAAAATGACTAGAGGCTCAATGGTGTTGGCTAGGGGTGCCTGAATTGGTACTTTGTATAAGTTGGATGCACTTGTTGTTCAATGTAACAATGTCTCTATAAAGTCACAAAAAAATTTTCACATAAAGGAGAATGAAGCTCCTATAGGGACTATTCTTTGGAAGTTAAACTTCCTGTAGAGAAGACTATGCTCTGGCATCAAAGGTTTGATCACATTGTAGAGAAGACTATGCCCTGGCATCAAAGGCTCAGTCACATTGGTTGAGGAGCTTGATGATTGTAATCTGGAATTTGAATTTTGTGAGCATTGTATATATGGAAAACATCATCGTGTTTCATTTTACTCCAGTCCTCATAAATCTTCTGGTATTCTGGATTATATTCACTCTAATTTTTTTGGTCCAGTAAATGTTCCTTCATTGTCGAATTCTAAATATTGTGTCATTGATTGATGATTATTCGAGAAGGGAATTTGTATATTTTCTAAAAAGTAAATCAAAAGTGTTCAATCGATTTAAAGAGCTCAAGAACTTGGTTGAAAATTAGACTAGTAAGAAAATAAAATGCTTGAGGACAGATAACGGTGGTGAATTTTGTTCTGCAGAATTTGAAAGGTATTGTAAAGACCATGGAATTAAGAGGCATAAAACAATACCTTACACTCCACAGCAAAATGGAGTTGCTAAAAGGTTGAATAGGATGTTGATGGAGAAGACAAGAAGTATGTTGAGCAATGCTGGTCTAGAGCAGAAGTTCTAGGATGAGGTTGTGGCTACAACATGTTATTTGTTGAATCAGTCTCCTTCGTCAGCACTTGTTGAAAAAACACCTATGGAAGTTTGGTTTGGTAAGAATCCCTCTCTGATGCATTCATGTCTTTGGCTACAAAGCATATGTTTATGTGCCAAATGAGAAGAGATCTAAATTGGAGAACAAAGTTATTCAATGTATCTTCATTGGCTACGACATTGGTGTGAAAGGATACAAGCTTTGGAATCCTATGACTGAAAAGGTTGTATACAACAGAAGTGTAATTTTTTGGGAGCTGAAACCTTCTATAAAGAGTAAAATGATGTTGAAATACCTCTAACTCTAGAAAAAGAGGAACAATACATTGATAGTGTACCTGAAACTGAGGAGAGTTCAAGTAGCTCTGAGAGTTCTAAAGAAGAACCACAACCTCAGCCTCGACCTATGAGGAGGTCTACATGTGAGAAGAAGCAACTAGATAGGTATGGATTCTCTATGTTGGATTCTAGTTGTGTCTATGCTTTGATTACTAATACTAATGAGCCTAGGACTGTAAAAGAGGAAACTAAAATGTCTTATTCAAATTCCTGGTTGCAATCCATGAATGAAGAAATGGCATCATTAAAGAAAAATGATACTTGGGATCTAGTTCCATTGCCTGAAGGTAGAAATCCTATGGGATAAAAATGGGTATTTAAGAAGAAAATTAGTCTAGATGGTAGTGTTGAAAAGTAAAAAGTGAGGTTGGTTGCAAAGGGATATTCCCAGGTGGAGGGAGTTGATTATGGGGAAATTTTTTCTTTGGCAGCCAAGCTAACATCTATCAAATTCATTTTGTCACTTCCAGCAGCATATGACTTGGAGATTGAGTAGATGGATGTGAAGACAACATTTCTTCATGGTGATCTTGAAGAAGAAATCTATACGTCCCAACCTGAGCACTTTATGGTGAAAGGTAAAGAAAATATGGTTTGCAAGTTAAAGAAATATATGTATGGTTTGAAACAGTTGCCTAGAATGTGGTACCAGAAATTTGACACATTTTTTTTGTCACTAGGTTTTGTAAGATCGAAATCAAATCATTGTGTGTATTTCAAAACTAAAAATGATCATGTTCTTATTATTGCACTCTATGTTGATGATATGTTGTTCATAGGGAATAGTAAGTCTATGATTTTTGATCTAAAATCTCAGTTGTCTGCAAAGTTTGAAATGAAAGATCTTGGTGCAGCTAGGTATATTCTGGGGATGGAAATAACCAAGGACAAAAAGAGAAAAACTTTGGCTTAGCCAGAGTAAGTATATTAACACTGTTATGGAGAGATTTAGTATGACTGATTGCAAGCAGCTAGTTGTTCCAGTTTTGTAAGGAACAAAGCTATTTGTTGAAGATTGTCCAAAATCTCCTACTGAGATGGAGGACATGAACAGAGTTCCTTATGCAAGTGTAGTTGGTAGTTTAAAGTATGCTATGGTTTGTACTAGGCCAAACATTGCCCAAGCAGTGGGATTACTTAGTCAGTTTATGGCTAATCTAGGAAGGTCACATTTGGATGTTGTGAAAAGAGTCTTTAGATATCTAAAGGGCACTTCAAAATATGCTTTGTGTTACCATGGAAATTTGGTTGAATCTTAGAGGACTCTCAGCATTCGTGGATATGTGGATTCTGATTGGGCAGGGGACATTGACTGTATAAAGTCCACCAGTGGATATAGCTTCATGATGAATGGTGGTGCAGTTAGTTGGATGAGCAAGCGGAAGGCTATAGTCACTTTATCCACTACAAAGGTTGAGTACATGGAAGCAACTCATGCCTACAAGGAATCCATTTGGCTTAGGATATTGTGTTCTGATATTGGTTTTGATGCAAGACATATTGTTATTTGTTGTGACAATCAGAGTGCCATTTGTCTAGCAAAAAATCCAACTTTCCATGCTTGGATGAAACATATTGATGTGCAATACCACTTTGTACATGATATGGTGGAGGAGGGAAAGGTTTATTTGGAAAAGGTTGATACTCTGAAGAATTTTGTTGATGCATTAAAAATCTAGTGAGCATGGATAAGTTCAGGTGGTGTGTAAATTTGATGGGCCTTGGGGTCCAGAATATTCTGACTTCATGTTTTTTTTTTAAAGGGTTAAGTGATTTCTTCATCAAGTGGGAGATTGTTGAGAAAAAGTGTCTCAAACTCAATGGTATAAACCCCAGTTCTGTCACTAATCAGCTTAGAATGGCATAAGTGTTACTCTCATGCTTGTATTGCTATACTGCTAGGTGCTTGTAACTAAGGTGCGGTAGTGCGGTGTATACTGCCATACCATGGGAACCTTCCAACTAGCTAGCAGTGGCGCAGTATACCACCATACCATGGGAGCCTCATAACATTCTAGTGGTATTGCGGTGTATACCACCATACTGCGGGAGCCTCCTAGCTAGCTAGCGATGGTGCAATATACCGCCATACTGTGGGAGCCTTCTAACTACGTAGCATTAGTGTGGTGGCGGTTCATGGGTGAACAAGCACAAACTTGTTTGACTATTGAGATGTACACCGATCAGTGGAGGACATTGTTGACTTGGAGGTGGTCGTTCAAATGATTGGGAAGTTTGACAGTTGCTCAACAGAGGAAACTGAACTAAACCAATTGTATAGAGAACATTACGATCATGGTTGTTTATATGCATTCCAACTGTGATGGGTTAGATGGTTGGATGGTCAAATTGTCTATTAATGTTCTTCATTGTATATTGTATATGCATTGTAATAGTGAGACATAATGTAGTGTGATTAGAATTTGTTTTGTACAAGGTTGATCAGGGAAATGTTGCTACTGTGAGATTGGTTATCTGAAATGAGAGTTTGTAACTTGTATATAATTCAATTACTATAATACAAGAGATTTTTCTTTGGTGTGGTGGGTTTTTCTCCCATAAGGGTTTTCCCACGTAAATATGGTGTTCAATTGTGTATGTTTTTATTTCTCTATTATGTTATTCCTTTCATGTGCATCTTAATGAATTGTAATTGTAAAATTTAAAGACATGTCTGCATTCTTCTCTAAGGTTTGACATTAGGAGAGTTTGTTCCGCACCTTAGGCTTTCCTTACACATCTTATACCTTATTGATGGAATGGATACATTTTATTACTTATTGTTGGAATGGATCTTTATTCTACTTGGTGTTTTCATCTTTGAGATGGTTATGTTTGAATGTTTCAATTGGTACCATGAAGCTTGGAAAATTTTCCTCTACCATTCCTATAAAAGACCTATGATAAGTTGTACAAGGGGATAAATTGAGAAGAATGTGCTTGTTCATGATGCATGAAAACTAATTTGAATGGGATATTGAGTGAATTATTTTATGTATAATAGAAAAACATAAGCTATGAATAATCTTGATGGTTGAAGGTATAACATTCCTTGTTGAAAATGTTTAATAAACATCGAATTACGAACTAAAATGCTAGTTGACTCTAATAATGTGATTTATTTAAATGATTGAGTGGGATGTATCTTGAAAAATAAACGTTTTACTTAGTCCATTGATGATAATTATCTTTGATGTAATCTTATTTCTACTAATTCTCTAACATTAAAAGGAGAATTGTGATATTGCAATTAGGAAATAGAGAATATATGATTCAGTCAAGGTTTCTAGGTGATAAAGGATGGGGATCATGATAAATTTTGGAGGATGAAACATATCAATCGTTTAGAACAACATGTATGTAACTTGAGATACTTTATTAGAACTGTAAAAACTGAAAAATATATTGAATGATATTGTGCACTCAAATTAGGTATACTAACACCTTTTCTTCCTCAAACCCATCCTCTTTTCACTTAATTAATTAAATTAGCCTATCTAATTAATCAATGGCATCATTTTCATCTATTAACCTAATTAATCTAATCAGGTTAATTCACCCCCTTTCATGCTATCATTTCGTCAAATTAAATTAAATACATCAAGCTATTTAATTTAATCCCTAAATCTTCTTATTTAATTGGTATGACCCTAAGTTATTTAATTAAATGTCATTTCACTTTCCCCCTTTCATTAAATAACTTTATTTAGTGAAAATCATCTAATTCACCTAATTGTATAATTTAACCTTTTAGCAACTACTAATTAATCTGATTCCCCCCCACTTGCAAAGGAATATTCCAAGGGAATATTCCTCCTTTGCACATTCCTCCAAAAGGAATATTCCCATGGAATATTTCTTCCTCTTTTGCACAATTAAACTTTGTTTCAATTTGATAATTAATTATTTTCCTCACCCATGAGAATATTCCAAAGAATATTCTCTTTCTTCACTCATTTGAAAAAGGAGAATATTCCTTTTCTAACAAACCTACTTGACTTCTTGAGCAAGTTAACTTGTGACCTCTTGTGCAAGTTAAAAGTGTGTTTGTTTGGAAAAAAGAGAACCCTTGATTAAATTTCATCATTGATTCTCATTTGTTGATGAGAATCTATCATCCATGCCTCCAACTTCTTCCATCCTTGACCATTGATTGACATTTTTGATCTCAACCATTCATTTCTCATTTGCTCTCCTATAAATAGGTCACTATTTGGAGACAAATCCATCTTTTTTAGAGAAAACTAATGCTATTGAAATAACTCACACTCACACTCACTTTTAGCATTTGTTTAATATCATTTTAGCTTAAATACTTTCATTAATTAGCATAGCTTCCATTAATGGCTTCCATGGTAACATAGATGCAAACATTTAGCTTGTTTATTAATTAGGGTTTGAATATTTTAGCTTAGAATCCATTTATATTAAGTTTTCATTCACACATCTTAATCATCTTAGCATAAAATCATTTTAATATAGCTTGCATCAGGATCATTCAATTTTAAATCATGTTACCACTCACATTTCGTGCAATGGTTTCATTAATTATCTTCAATAAAGTTTATTGAAACAAGCTTATTATCCCTGGGATTGGGAAAGGGTCACCATTCTACATCAACGTGATAGCACTCCCCCAATAGGATAAGTTTCAATGGAATTGAGTAGTAATTTTAAAAGCTTTCATAGTTTAGCATGTTGGTTTTGATAAATGCTTAGTTTTAGTTGAAATTGAATGATCTCTATTAGATTGACATTAGTGGCATGAATATGCTTTGATTCTTCATGGATCAAGTGTAGTCATCCCATACTAATTAGTCGATCACATTTTGGCACTAGAAGGAGGGAAAAACTTATCACATTTAACGATTTTTTCTCTTGATGTCCATTTTCTATTTTTTTGTAGATACATCAACGCTCTGGAGGATTTCAGCAACACTTTTGTAAGGTTTTGCCATATATCAACGCTATCATCATCTAATATAACAATAACTAATTAATACCCTAGTGCTAATTAAAATAAATGATGACGTTGAATACTTTTAGAGGTATCGAGGATTTGCAAACAATGACGCTCCCAAATAGTGATGCTATCGTCATCACTGCATTTCTACAGAGTGATGCTAGAATTCACTAGAGCGACACTCATTTGAATTATGGTGACGCTATCATGAATTGCAATGTTCTTTGTTTGGTAAGCAAAATAGTGATCAATTTTTAGCATGTGCTTTAATTTTTTTACTTCATTTGATCACTAACATGCCTTGACTTTGTTTTGGTTTTTAGGCTAACTGAGTTTTGTAGGTTGGACAACAAAAGTTGAAGTGAAGAATCATTCTTATAATTGTAATAGTTTTTTTGACACTTTTGGGGAAATTATAACCCATTTATCATGATTTTCATTTTATTCTTTAGGACCACACTAGCTTTCAAATGGGTTTTAAAACAAATGCTCAAATTAGTTAAAATTGAACCCTCATCTCATCTTACTTTAGGTTTAAAATTGAACAATACAACTTAACACTTCGTTTAGTGCATAAAATGAATTTACCTTGCTTTGAGGATTAAAATTAACAAGTTTCTGCTATGTTTTGTGATTTACATTTGTGTCATTGAATTTGTATGCACTTCTCTCGTGCCACTCGGCTTTCTTGAGAATCAAAAGAATTTCCTTGAAATTTTGTATAATCACCCACATATTTCAATTTGAATTAAAATGAACCCCATGCTAGTGTGATGAAAAGGTTTTGTGAGTTCTCTCTCCTTATGTCATCCGACTTGGGAGATCGAACAACAAATGTACTTCCTTGATTTTATTTATCTTTAGAGGGCCTGCCTCCCCACTTCGAAAGGAGGGAATGACCCAAGCGGAAACAAGATAAATCCAAGTTCTTTTAAGCCATTATATAAATAATGTGTTTATGATGAAAGTCATAAGCAATAGGTGTAGATGTGTCATACCAACAAGTGTCACCCTTAGTATCTGTGTGATATTTTAAAATCTCTTCTTAAGAAAAGACTGGGAAGCCTCTTGATTGAAATAATCTTGAGCTAATCTTTCCATGTGTATGGCCACCTTGTACAAAATCCCTTATTACAAACCAATTGTTTAGAAGCCAAAAACCTTTATTCTTGCTAGTGCAGGAACGGTCATTCTGAAGCCACCCCACATTTTACTATTCAATTGTTGAAATAGAAAAATCCTTAGGATCTTTGAATCTTTAGGATTTGGGATTTGGTGGTCCCGAGAAGTGTGTGCCATGGAGGGGAGCCAGTGTCACCAAATCTCTATATGTTTGCATTGTCTCAGTGTTTGGAGAAATCCAAGTGGGGATTCAGCAAGTAGTATCTTCTAAACCTAAGGTTGTAAATGCTTGTGAGTCAGTTTATTACTTTTCTTGGTTCCAAAACATTACAAACAAACATTCACAATCTTCCTTGAAATTTCAAACCCTTTGGTCTAAGTATGGATACCCTTTGACAAAACCTTGATAATAATGCTTTTCCTAAGAATTTATTCTTAAATACTTCTAAGTATTTTTGTTTATATATCAATCCATACTTTTCAAAGTTAACATAGGCAACTATGGCTTGAACCTCATCCTTTTCACAAAATGGACCTTGTGAAATTTATGACATTTTTGACATAGACATTTAGTTTGAACTTAATCAAGACAAGTGTTTGTGGTAAGAAAAACTCACTTAAGCAAGACAAATTGATAAATTAAACCCCACATGACCTTTGGAGACCGATCACTCTAGTAGAACAACCTGACCTTATAGGTGTTATCATTTAGCCAAAATTTGAACTAATTGAGGGAGAACAAGCTGACATAATTAGTAGTTTAAGAAGCTTTGCTTTTGAAACAAAGGAAACACCCATTCAGTGGAGAACCACAACACTCTTACACAAAGAAGAGGAACAAGTTGATATTGTGGCTGGAAGGCCCATATTACCACCACCCGCATGGCAATAAATATCCTCTTTTCTTCCATAAACTTGAACTTTTCTAAATGATCTTCTGTAAAATCAGAATCTCCAAGAGAAGGTCTATAGTTCATCACTTTAAACTTAGAGATCTTAGTTTGAAAGCCATCAAAAGACACCTTTTAGCACTTAACAAAAATAGAACAAGGTTGGTATACAACTTCTACAAATGTGCTTCAAGGAATAACCCAGACTTGTATGCATTCTTTTACAATCAAAACCATAGTCTTTTTCATGATCTTGAACCTATCTAAATCATTAGGTCTTTGGGATTTGAAAACTTTAGAGGTTTAGCATGTTTCTCACTACCATGGTCTTATCAAACAAAGGTTTGCTCTAAGTCAACATTGGGTCAAACATTTTCTCCACCCCTTCATCAAAATTCATCCTTCACTTCACCAAACTTTGTAAAAAAATTGAATACACCACCTTTTGACTTCAATATCTATCAAACCAACCCCTAACTTAGCTACATTGTATGTGAAATGAATCCTTTTCCATACATTTGGTTAAGTTAGTTATCATCTTTGAACTAGTTCATCTTGAAGGTCACGAATCTACCCTAAAGATTTCCAAGTTCATCAGCATCCTTTATCCAAACATCAACACATCAAACCTAAGTCAAAAGTGTTGTCCCAAAATGTTTGCAAAGATCACTCCCCACATCATCCGCCTTTTCATATCACATTACCATCATTTCTCCAAAAATACTTAGAGCATCCCTTTTACCTAGATTTGAGTCAACTAGAGAGTTCAAACATTACAAATCTCAACATAACTCTCCCAAAGGTGACCCAAAATTTATGGTAAAAACAAGATCACAACACAAGAGAATCATGGAGAAAACCAAAGTCACATTTACCTCAAGTGATCCAAATCCTCTAGAATTTGATCCAAGAATTTATGCTACCCCATCACATTAACCTTCATCTCCATCAGGGCCATATGAGATAGAATACATCACAAACAATCCATTTGGACTTACTAGGGAAGAAATAATGGAACAAAGAGCCTTAGAGAACATAGTTCCTAATTCCCCATCTTTTATTGCATAATCATGGACACAAGGTTGACTTCATCCACTATTCCAACAACTCCATCCTTAAAGCTAAATCAAACATCAACACCTAGTATTGTAGCTAGTCTTGCTAAGGACTTTGGCCATATTCTTTCATTTGAAAGCAACACACTTGTGGGTACCCTCGATACCAATCCTACATCCTAAGCAACCACTTAGACACCAAAATTTGGTGCTCCTCTCATTCCCAAGGATCCCCAACAACCATATAAACCACTTACACTCCATTACTCCACAACAACCTCAACATATTGAGGACACCCCTCTTCATCCATAACTACAAGTACCACAAGTGAGCCCAACATCACGCAAGGTAGTGTGGACCAACTAAACCCAAAAGGGAAAGGAAGTAATCTCATGCAAAATTAGCCTTTAACACCACATGGGGCCTCTTCATCCAATGCTCTTATTGATACATCAAACATAGTGGTTGTCCAAAACACATCTATCCCATCCATCATCAACCCACATCAAAACAATCCCTTGATCACAAACCCCATCAACCAAGGTAATACCTTGACCACATCTCAAACACAAGGGAATATCCAAAACATTAGTCAAGGGAACCCATTCAATCAATGGAACAAGGGTCCTAATGTGCCCTAACATCACAATATTTAACAGTGTCATCCTCATATTTACTATTTTTCCCCCAAGTCACGCAAAATCAAATGGGACCTCAAACTTACATTCCTCCACCACAATCCACTATCTTGCAAGGAATTTTTAACCAAGGGAATCCCCAACCTCTCATCAACAATGTGCAATCTGCAAGAACATCAACACCCAAAACCCATTGAAGATCTCCCAACCACTGGTTGATCCTACATTACAATCGCATGCTCTAGCTTTACAACAAGATCAATAGGCTTATCAATAAGCAATCCAAAAACAACAACAAGCAACCTTAGTCGCACAATAATAGCAACAACAAAAACAAGGAGCCTTGGTCACCCAACGATAGTAGAAACAACAACAAGCAGCCCTAGCAGCACAACAACAACAACAAGCAACCCTAGAAACACAACAACAAGCACAACAAGCAACCCTAGCAACATAGCAACAACACCAGCAACAACATCAAGTAGCCTTAGCAGCATAGGAAGTAGCCTTAGCAACTCAACAACAACAACAAGCCCAACAATAGTAACAAGCTCAACAATATACCCAACAACAACAACAACAATAGGGTTTTTACTATAACCCTCAACAAAACATCATCAACTTGAACAAAGTAGGAACATATACTCCTACACCATCATCACCTTATCCTACACCACCATACACACCATACAACACATCATCATATTAGAATCCCACCATCCCATCATATGCAACATATGTTCCTCCAACCAATCCACTAGACGATATGGCATCACAACTCAAGGCATTAACACAAGAAATGAGGATATCCAAATGGGAAAAATGAAGAAACCCCATACACATAACCTATTTCCATATCCATTTGATCCAAACATTACAATGGTACTATTCCCGCTTGGTTTTGAAATCCCAAAATTCAAAAAATGCAAAGGGAGAAGAAGTCCTATGGACCATATCAAATATTTTAACGACATGTGTATGGAGGTCACCTATAATGAGTCCTATTTGGTGTGCCTCTTCCCCCAAAGTTTAATAGGTCCTACCATGGATTGGTTTTCTCAATTACCTCCAGGTATCAAAACTTTCCAAGAAATCGTTGAAAAATTCATAGATCACTTCTCCTTCAATATTGACATGGACACAAGCTTAGAAGAGTTATATACTCTCAAACAAAACAAGGGATAATCCTTCACCAATTTCTTGCAATGATGGAGGCAAAGAGCAAGTAAAATCGAGTGGCCAATTCTCAATGTACAACAAGTGAGCATTATCATAGAAAATCTAGATCCAGATCTTTCCTTCCACTTGAAGATGTAGTGCATCACATCTTATGACGAGCTTGTCCCTAGAGCCCTTAACATTGAGAGAGATCTAATCTCACAGGGAAATACCTAAACCTACAAAGACAACCAGCCATCAACCAATTCAAATGACAAGCCTCATGTTTGGGCTAAGAACAAGAACGTAACAAATGACAAAGTGGTAGATGCTAAGGTGGTCTTAAGTGCTCCTAGGCCAAACAACAATAAAATAACTAATGTTCAACCAACTATGCAACAAACAACATCACCACAAAACAATCAGGTTAACAACACTGAAATACAACAAAGATGAACACCTAACAAGAACAACTATCTGAAATGTAAATATACATAGTTGTCATAACCTATTGAGATTATCATAAAGAAATTGGTAGAGTCAAACCTAACAATGCTTTCAAACTTTGAAAACTACCAAGAACTATGGGATAAACCACCCTGGTATAACAAAAATGATCTCTGTGACTTTCACAAAATCAAAGGGCATAAGACAACAAATTGCATGCGACTCAAAAATATTGTCCAAGATATTATAAAGAGCGGAACCATATCTATTGAGGTACCAGTCGGTAATCAAGATCTTAAGATATATAAGACCCCTATGCCCGATCATAGCAAAGGAAACAACGGGAAAGAAAAAGATTATACAAATGTGTAGCATACCTATTCCAATGTGGTCACTTCTTGTGATAGTGTCATTATTGTCATCACTATCCAAGGACCTAGTGTGGAATTTGGAGTCACCACATGACATGGTAAATTCACCATCCAAGGAGTCCCATCTCAATCTAGGGCACACCCTACTTCGTCAACAATAAGCACTAGCAAGTACAATCTCTTAGATCAGCTTAAAAAGACCCCCGCATAGATCTCTATCTTAGAACTAAGGCTATCCCTGATGCATAGGGAAATCTTAGAGGAAGATCTATATACGTCATCCATTCCTAAGGATATAAATACTAAACAATTTCAAGTTATGGTAGGGAATATCACTAATCATCTCCTCACCTTCTCAAAAAAGACCTCCAATGCAACCATCTCATAATCGTGCTTTACACCTTGAGGATATCATTCATAAGAATAAGGTTAAAAGAGTCTTAGTAAATGGATGTGTTGGTCTAAACATTTGTACCCTTCAGTTGATCAAGAATCTGGGCTATTTAGAGGATACTATTGAAAAGAAAAAGAGCACCACCATCAGAGTATATGACGACCAAGAGCGGGTATCACAAGGCATCATCACACTACCCATCCAAGTGGGACCTATCATCATAGAAACTACATACCAAATGTTAGACCTTGATCTTCTCTACAATATCCTTCTTGGTCGACCCTTGATCCATGCCCTAAAATCTATAGCTTCAACCTACCATCAATGTGTAAAGTTTCCTTTCAAGGGTAGAGAAGTTACTATCCATGGAGATCCTAAGCCTTTTTACTACTACAAGAATCTTGAGGCCAAGTACTATAAGATCCCCCAAATACCCAAGAATGATGAAGGGTCTACACCTACCTCATTTGTTGACCCATCATCCCTTGTGTCTACATTAGAAATGAAAACACCCATCGTACAAAACATACCCAACATCAAAGCAGTAATCTAGGATGATGGTTGTGGAAACTATAAGCTAACGAAGGATACTTTTGTGTTGGGAGAGTTACCTCTTTCTCCCAAATCTCATGGGAACCCCACACCTAGAAAAAACATCCCTAAAACTATTAAGATGGTAGCTACTACCTTCACCAAATGGGGGGGCCTGAACAAAGAAGATGCCAATGAGGAGGATATCTCTAAATTGCTCTATCTAGATGAATGACCCATCCCTATTCTTCCTATGGAAGATGATAACAAAGGCTTGCAACTAATGAATGGTATGGGCTATACCAAGAATGAGAAATTGGGACAAAATGACTATGGTTTTCTAGAACTTATTGTTCTTGAGAAATTTCCAAAGAATCTTGGCCTAGGTTTCACTACTAGTAAGGTTACCCTTATTGGAAAAGGTACTTCTGCTAAACAAGTTAAGGCTTCCTCTTGGTTACCTACATTGCATGATACTACCCTAGATGAATCCCCATAGATGTTTCTGACCTATTTGAGAATAACTCCATTTTCATGATATCGACATCATCCTTCACCCCAACCAATCAAACAAATGAAATACATGTAGTATACCCGCAACTCATTGACTTGGACCAACAATACCACCAATTCTATATTTATTCAAAAATGATGAAGTGATCTCATAATCCATGGGAATTCATGACAACTTACCATGGGTAGATCACAAGACTGGTTTTGACATAGAGCTTGACATAAGGATGTACTATGGGGAGAGGATTGAATCCTTCAGTCACAAAATTAATGATATGCAACTGACTTGCAAATCTTTGAGTGAAAACCACACTGTGGCACTCTCTGATCCTGAAATAGTAAAAAGAAAGGATACATCCAAGGGTGAAAACCTCTTTGAGGTACCCAAGGATGAGGGATTCAATCTCCCCCTTAGTGTAATGCATCTAGAAAAGTCAACAATCTTAGCAGAGAAGGCCACTCTAGTCAACATGGGAACAAAAGAAGCACCCAAGATCACTTTTTATGTCAAATCCTTGTCGGATGAAGAATAAAAGAACCTAAAAACATTCTTGAAAGAGTGCATAGCTAACTTTGCATGGTCATACACAGATATGCCAGGGCTTGATCCATAAGTGGTAGTGCATCATTTAGCAGTCTATCCTGAAGCAAAACCAATAAAGAAAAGTTAAGTAAGATGCACCCTCATATAGCACTCTTGGTTAAACTTGAGTTACAAAAGCTTCTTGACATTGGACTCATCCAACCGATAGATTATATTGAGTGGGTTTCAAACTTGGTATTGGTCTCCAAACCCACTGGGGACATCAAAATATGCAGTAATTTTAGATACTTGAACAAGGCATGCTCGAAGGATGATTTCCCTCTTCCTAACATCGACATCATAGTGGACTTAATAGTTGGGCATGAAATTCTATCACTCATGGATGGTTTTTTAGGCTATAACCAAATCATGATCGCTAAGAAGGATCAACACAAATCTACATTCATTTGTCCATGGGGGATATATTGTATGAACATGATGCCATTTGGGCTAAAGAATGTAGGAGCAACCTATCAAAGGGAAATGACCCTCATCTTCCATGACATGATCCACAAAATAGATAAAGATTATGTGGATGATATTCTAAAAAAATCAAAGAAAAGAAATGAGCATATACAAGTCTTGGGACCCATCTTTGATAGACTTGAAGAGTACAAGATATGGCTAAACCCAAAAAAGTGTGTCTTTGGGGTTATATCAGGGAAGCTTCTTGGCTATATCGTCTCACATAGAGGGATAGAAATTGATCTAGAAAAGTTAAAATCCATCCTAGACATGGAACCACCAAAAACATTAAAATAGATGAGAGGGTTACTAGGAAGGTTGTAGTCCATCAGGAGGTTCATAACGCAACTATCAGATAAAATCCACCCTTTTTCGCATCTTCTCCATAAAGGAATAACTTACAAGTGGGATGAGAAGTGTGATAAAGCTTTCCAAAAAATCAAGGACTATCTATTGACACCTCCAGCACTTATGCCATCGATACCGAACAAATCATTGATCTTGTACATCTCAAGCAACATCAACAGTACTAGGTGCTCTTTTAGTAGAACATGATGAAAATGGAAAAGAGAGGGCTATTTATTACATTATTAGGACCTTAGTGGGTTATGAAATGAACTATTCATCCATTGAGAAATCATGCTTAGCATTGGTTGTTTCTTCATAAAAGTTCAGACACTATATGATGTCACATCAAATCAAACTCAGTGCAAAGATCGACTTGTTGAAATACATGTTATCCAAAGCAAGGCAATAAAAGGAAAAGTGTTCATAGACCAACTAGAAAAGGCACCTATATATGCAAAGAATCCATTGATATCTGAATTCTTGGATGAATCAATATTTCTTTTCAATACAACAAGTTAGTGGAAGATGTACTTTGATGGATCATTTACCCAACATGGATCAAGAGCAGGTATTCTCTTCATCAGCCCTCAAGGTGAATGCATACCAAAGTCATATAGGCTATCATTCCTTGTACTAACAACATTGTTGAGTATGAAGCCCTAATCATAGGTTTAAGGATAGTAGTTCAATGGCAAATACAAGAGATGAAAGTCTATGGAGACTCACAATTGGTTATCAACCAAGTCAATGACAACTACCAAACTAAGGATGATAAGATTACTCCTTAAAATAATATGGTAGATAATCTCAAGAACCTTTTCATATACATATCCTTTGAGTAGATTCCTCACATGAATAATCGAGCAGCAGATGCTATGGCAACAATCGGGTCACTATTAGACATGCCAAACAACATCCTACAAAGAGAATTCTTGGTAAAACAACTTCTCATACCAACTTTCAAAATCCTAGAATTTGAATTTGTGTGTGTCATTTTTATTCTTGGATCCTCGTAGTACCATGACATCTTTACCTACCTAAGCAAAGGAACCCTCTCATTCGCGATCACCTTGAACCTTAAAAATACCTTTATTAAAAAGGCATCCTGATTCATGATCATAGGTGATACCTTATATCACTAAAGCATTGAGGGGTCATTACTATGATGTCTTAACCAAGAGGAAGCCTTGACCACTTTAACAGAAGTACACGATGGCCCATATGTGGTTCCCATTCTAGCGGTATGACTTTAGCTAAGAAATTGTTGAGGATAGGGTACTATTGGCCAACCATGGACAGAGAAGCCCATCAGTATGTATAGAAGTGTGTCCAATGTCAACAACATGGATATCTAATTCATTCTCCAACTCAAGAGTTGCAAACAATGATCACACCTTGGCCTTTCTCACAATGGGGGCTTGAACTCATAGGAAAGATTACCCCAACCTCATCTAATGGCCACAAATTCATCATAACGGCCACTAGTACTTTACCAAGTAGGTTGAAGCTATTCCTATGACCTACATAATGGGAAATAAAATTGCTAAGTTTACCCTGAACTACCTTATTTTCCATTATGGTGTTCCACAAACTCTTATCTCATATAATGGAACACCCTTCAAGAATCAGGATGTGAAAGATTTATGCCAAATATTCAACATCCAACACCAATTTTCTACCCCATATTACCCCCAGGTCAACGGTCAATTTGAGGCTACAAACAAGACCATTCTAAAGATCCTAAAGAAAATGGTCAATGAAGCTAGTTGTGACTAGAATCTGTAGTTAAATCATGCTCTTTGGGCCTATTGAACTAGTATTCACACCCCAATAAGTGTAAACCCATTCTCCCTAGTCTACGGATCAAAAGCCATCTTGCCTATTGAGGTTAAGCTTCCATCACTATGAGTGTCACTACATAACCTAATCACCAATGAATAATACAGAGTATCTCGACTAAATGAGCTAGAATTCTTGGATGAGTGTTGTCTTGATGCTCTTAATCACTTGAAATTATATTAAAGTTGAATGAAATGAAGCTACAACAAGAAGATCAAGTGTCGGTCTTTCCAAGTAGGGGATCTTGTCCTAAAGCAAAATAAAAAAAATCTTCTAGATCAAGAAAATAAAGGAAAGTTTGAGCCTAATTGGTTAGGTCCCTTTGTCATCATAGCAAGTTATGGATCAAGAGCATATCAATTGTCAACACTTGAAGGTGAACCCTTGTAGGAACCAACCAATAGCTTGCATCTTAAAAAGTTGTATGCCTAGTCTTGAGGGGTATAAATTTGAAAAAAAAAAAAAAGATCAAAAATCCAAAAAAATAAGAAAAAGGATTGAAAAAAATAAAGAAAAACAATCATCCTCTAAGGAAAACCACTTCAGTGGCCCTTTGGGTAAGTACCTTGGTGAAAACCTAACAAATAGGTGCCTTGTGAAAATAAAGCACCTCCATCTACATAGGCTTATTTTCCTATCATTCCATCTATCGCATCACATCCTTCATCCTATTTCGTCCATCACCCATCCACATCCATATCATAGCTTGATGTTGTGAAGTATTGTATCCCCTTAGTACTACTTGGCATGTTCCAAAGGTCAGTTTGTACTACTTATATTGAGGTAGCCTATCATATCATGGCAGGGGCAATTCATTAGGGATTGGATCAGGTTCTTGTATATCTTAAAATCTCATCAAAAATATTTTAAAAATTCATAAAATCTCATCAAAATCCAAAAACATTTGCAAAATATTGTATAGCTAAAATCCAAAAACATTCGAAAAATTGTAAAGTCAAAATCTCAAGCATCCAAAACACATCAAAATCCCTAAATAGGTCAAACATTGGAAATCCAAAAATAGAACCTTGTTGAACTACATTGTCTCTAAGCTTGAAAGTAGGCAAGGCCATCATTGATGTGCCCTCGAGACACCCTAGGTCAATCCTTTAGGAATCCATCATAATAAACTAGAAATCTGTCAATTGTTAATATCTCATCGTTAATAAGCTGAGTCAATGCAACTGTGTGGTCTCTATGTGTATAACGTAGGCAAGGCTCATCTTTGATTAGCCCCTGAGGCCCCTAAGATAGGTTTGTTAGGTTAGGTTCTTGGTCAAAACTCAGAAAATTCCAAAAAATTGAAATATCAGAAAACCCGTAAACATTCAAATATCAGAAAACCCCTAAACATTAAGATAACATAAACACCTTAAACATTCAAATATCAAAAAAACCTTAAACATTTGTAAAATCTTAAAAATCCCTAAACATTCAAATAATAAAAAATCCCAAAAATATTAGTAAACATTCAAAAGACCTAAACAACATCAAATATCTTAGAGAAAACCCTAAACAACCTCAAATAATCAAAAACCAAAACATTCACATAAACCTT